>JAYJMB010067364.1:82825-106904 GCA_036873735.1 Pouteria campechiana
TGTTGTTGTTGCCCCTGCTTCTATGTCTATGAAAAGTTGAAAACAGCATGAGGCAGGCAACATCCAAATTAGTATGTCTTCTTACCATGCAAAATTTTATTTGCTTTTGAGGTTTATCTTTCCATGCTGTATTTCATCATGCGTCAGCAGGGCACCTATATTAATACCGGGATGCTACGTTATGGTCTGCTATGTAGGCTTTTGTATCTCTGTGTGCATCAAAACAAAATTTTTTTCCCTACAGAAATGCTAGCACTCATTAGTCATTATGTATTTATCTAGATTCTATACCAAGTGGTCTTTGCTGTTATTACTTTGGACATTGCGTTTACCCATATTCCTGACTGAGTGCACTGATTGGATTTTTTCCCCCTTTCCTTTCCTTTTCCATAGTTACAATGGTTGTTCTATGTTGCTGCAGTACCAGGTCTCGTCATTGCATGTGACATTTCCTTCTGAAAGTGAGTGGCACAAAATGAAGGAAAGAGGATTTCTGCAGAGAATAGGAATGCAGTACCATTGGAAAAATCGTAATTATAAGAAGTAATAGCACACCATTCCTCCTTTTAGTTGTTGTAGAATGGTTGCTTAGCATTTAATGGCATACATGTTTAATTTATTCTTTGATATATTTGCTTGTATACTCTGAAATGCACTTTCAAACTGCTAGCATCAAACATGTAGCTGCTCAGATATTTAAATATTTTCTTTTCAGGAGATAAGATATGTTGTTCCTGTAGTCCTCTTTCTCTTTGATTTCCTTCCATTTACCATGGGGCAGAAAGGAAAATGATATTTGTATGATATCATTTATATGAATCCACTACCTATTGTGTTGTTCTTCCTAATGTTGTTATGCATATTGCAAAGTCATCTGAATGTACAAAGAGAAGTAGACTATTTAGTTGCTGTGTCCCAGGGGGTAATTTGCACAGTTGCCCCTGAGTTTTGATTAAATTCCACATGACACCTCATAACTTTGCTCTTTACAAGTGTACCTCCGAGGTTTTATTTGTTGTGTAGGCTTATCCTTGACATCACAGTCCATCAGGAAATTGCTGTTTTATCCAAAAAACAGTGTTAAAATTGGAGTGATTTTACCAAAATGCCGTCAAAATAGCTGATTCATTAGCAGAGCTCCACCATCCAAATAAATGAACACAAAATTTTCCCATGATATAGCCCATTTTTTACATCTTAAATGTCACAAATTCGCATGAAAAGCAGTATGCTATTGCTGCAACAAATCATTCCTTGAAGGAATATCATTACTGGGACTTCAATTAGTTCTTCGATGATGAATTAACAAAGGGAAATTGAAGGCAGAGTCAAAAGTACATGAATTTGAGAGGAAGGGGAAAGCAATTGAGGAATTCCTTGACTGAAGCATCTGACTGGGCACCTGCATCAAGAATCGCCTAAGATATACAGGCTTTCAAGGATTTCAACTTCCTTGACCTAGAAGCTCAAAACGCAGCAAACAAATGCGCATATGCATGAACTTCTGAGAGAAAATCACATCCACGAATGCATGCCAACATCCATGAGTAGCATTTGTACAGGGAAATCAAAGCCTGCACAGACCCACAAAAAGAGACTGAGGAGGATTGTACCAGGATAATATGTGAAATCAGAAGTTGCTTCTGCCAGGAGTTTTATGTTTTGGGCCCAAGACACTTCGATGGATTGTGATGCTGATTTTGTAACTCAAGCTTTTGTTTCAGGTTATGATGTGAAATCAGAAGTTGCTTCTGTCAGGAGTTTTAAATTTTGGGCTTGAGACTCTTCCATGGTTTGTTTCCTTTTGTACTCAAGATTTTGTTTCCTTTCTTCTCTCTCTCTCTCTCTGGTTTTGACAAGGGGCAGAAGATTCCTAATCAAGAGGTTAAGGATTTTTGAGGACATTTTGGTATAATCTTTTTGATTTTAACACTGTTTATCGATCTTTTGACAGATTGTCATGTTAGGGGTACGCCAGAGTGATGAATAAAACTTTGGGTACCCTTGCAAAGAGCAAAGTTAGCTGTGCCTGGTGCAATTTGATCAAAACTTAGGGCCACCTATGCAAATTATGATGTCACAGGAGGAGGTCCCAATTCGAAAACTATACATAATTGCTTGCTGTAGCGTCCTTGATGGAGACAAAATAGAAACCCGTGGGTTCTGAATTGCAATTTATGTACAAATATCTTTTCATGCTATGGTTAAAATTTAGATGATCCTGGAGTTCAAAGAAAATACAAGGGCCTTTTTGGTCGTACTTCATAATGTAGATGCCTCTATTATTTAATAGATCAATTTTCTTAGCTTTGGTCAAGAAATCGGAGACCATACTGAAGAAATGGAAACTAAAAAACAATGAACCTTTTTCTAGTGTTACTGCCACTTCCCATTGGCTGACTTTGTGAAATGACTTTCTTGTTATAGGAAGTCTTTGAGGAAACACATATTATGCTGGGAATAATATGTCCCGTTCTCAGCAGGTTTAGGGGCATGAGTGCCTTGGGTAAATGCCATTATCTTGCATCTGTGCTTGAAAACCTATTTGATACTCCTCCCTTATTGGTCAAGGCAGTATGGAACTGAGGAGGAACTCAAAAGGCTCAATGATGAACTGCACTACTTGTTCTTTGCATTTTGTCTTTTTCTATCGTATATATATGTATGTATGTATGTATCTGTGGTAGTTTCATAAAGGAGGTTAAGCTGTTTGTCTCCACCTGCAGCTATTGAGCTGAAGATAGTCATAATGTTGTTCTCTCTTCATTCAGAATCTGGCTTCTGTATTCATACATTGAGGTGGTGATAGTCAATCTTGTTGGTTCAGTTTGCATTTCTTGTCCTATTGTAATTTATAAGTTCTCTCAAACCTACAGTTCATTTTTGGATCCAAATGTTTTCCATACTGCTGAAATTTACATATTAAATACATATTCTATTGAAATTTAATGCACGTAAGTTTCATGAACTTTAGCACCGTTTCATATTATGCCACAGTTTTGATGAATTCTTGATGGACATGAAGCAAAGCAAACGGAAAAATATTCGTCAAGAGAGAAAAAAGGTGACTCCAGGCTCAGAACTTTAAGAATTAATGGTTTCCCAGGTTCTTCTTAAATGGTTTGATTGGCATAATTAAACAGGTCACCATACCCTATAAAGCATTTCGGAATCATGAGTATTGATTAATCTTTCATTCCTGTGTACTGATATCTGAAAATTGCATGCTTTGGTTATCATCTAATATCATGGCATAAGATTTCAATATTCAACATCTCGATTGCATCATTTCTAGTCACACTTTCAGTGGATATTCCACATTAAGCTTTTAAATGAATGATGAAATTCTGTTGAAAGTCCTTGAACTTAAATGAATGCTTTACTTGTAGAAAATGTAGAAAATTTGCTTGCACTAGTGTGATGGAGTTATTGAGGTTTGGCCATTCAATGGAACGAAGCCATTCAGGTTTCTGGATTGAAAAGATGGCAATGTTTGATTCCTCATCTCATTTAATATTATGCGTCGCAGTGAATCTTTTTTGTCTTCATTATTTTCAATTCTAAGTTCTTGTCAAATGGGTTATTTTCTTCTATTTTGGGTGCCTACTTTTTCTTGTGCATTTTACCCCTAAATATATCCACCAAAGAAAAGTTTTATTCCTTGCCCTAGTTTTTAGCTCAATATCTGGTCAAAATTCTCAGTGCTAATAAACTTGAAGCAGAATGCATCTATTTTCTAGTAGTAATCATCTGCTGTCCACCAAATGGAAGAGCAAAATAACAGCATTCTGAGAGCAAACAACCAAGTATCAACATGGTTATAGAGGAAGGATCCTGAACAATGTTGTTTGACAAAATGCTTTTGTTTAGTAATGTTTGCATGGATTCTGAATTTAAGCACATCTGGAACATGGACAATCTTGAATATTCCATAGATTTGAGATACTAGTTTATGTGCATTATTTCTTTTTTCTTTCTTTTCTTCTTCTTCTTCTTTTTCTTTTTCAATTTTTTTTACTTCTTTCCATCATGAGAAGAGTTACTTCTCAAGTATTGTGCCAATGGAATGAATTAAGGTTTTCTGGAAGCTCCTTTCTCAGCTAGCTTTCAGAAATCAATGGAGTTTGCACCATGATGAATTAGAATGTGATGCACCAGAATTAACATTGCTTTTGCAGATCTCAGCTCAAAATTTGACAATGAAACGCCTCCGTGGAGATGAAATAAAGGTATTTATGTGTTCATAATATGTCAGCAATATTGCTTTCTTAATATTGAGATATTTCATAAATCATAATCTTGGGATCTTTCTTTCTGGGTTCCATTGTGTTGTTTTTTTCTTCCATTAATTAGGGACAAAGGAAGACAAAGCATTTTTTTTTTTCTGAAATCTTATGTATAATTTTGGCATTCACATGCCATGCTATTTTTGGTAACCTCCACATTCCGTACTATGTATGGTGACCTCCACATGGTTCTAAGTGCAACTATATTCTAGACTAAAGTGCAGATTAAAATTCATTTATTCTTATTGGTACTTAACTATCTGGAATTGCTGCTTGGTGGATATCTATGGTGAATGCTAATCCTCTTTGTAACAACAAATTCTGTTGAGGTGGTCTCTTTAGGGGCTGATCGGTGGAATAGAATTTCCATTTTCCAAGGTTGTTTTGACATGTACTTTCCACTGCATCCCTACCTTTTTTCTATCATTACCTCCTATTTATTTTAATTTTATTTACTTTATAGTTGGCATCATCTTGTCACCAATTTTCTTTCTATTCAATTCCATTCCAAGCAAAATCCACTGTACCGATCATGCCATTAGGAATCCTTATTTATGCGGCAAGAATGGGATGCTAGCATTGATTTCTAATGGTTTCTTTTACTTACATTATTAAGGAACTAAACAATAACATCTTTATTGTCAGGAATCATGATGATGTAAAAGTAAATTATGAGTTTTGATATGTTTTCTTGACTTGTTTTATTCTTCCCAGAGATAAAAATCTTGATGTGGACAATGTTTCTGCTTTTCTTAAGGCGCATAGGTCTCAAAGTTAATGCTGGACTTGGGGATTATTTCTATAGACTGGTTTTCCATCTTTTGAAAAATGAACTCTTTACCTTTTAACCAAACTCTAAGCTACAAGTGTGCTTTTAGCATGACTGGTTACTGCCACATGGACTACACTGGAAGCAAGTGTTTGTATGAGTTTGTTTCTGAGATCTAATAGCATTTGAAGGGTTTCATAATCATGCCTACCAGTTCAAGTGTATGATAATCTCCTGTGATGATTTACCCCTATTCTGCTGTATCTATAGTTCTCAAGATCTAGACCAGATGAACAAAATAGTCTTTCTATTCTTTTATTATACTGAGAGTTTTTAATTGTAGGTTTCTTATGCCAGTCCATCGCATGATTGCAGGCAAAGCATTGGGACTCCTTCTACAAGTTCTATCGGAACACAACAGATAACAAGTTCTGTGATTCTTTGTACCTTTTTAAATTGTTCTCATATCTCTCATTAATTTTTACTCCCTATTCTTCAGCGAACGTATCCATCTTATTAATAGGTTATCATTCAAATACTGCAAAACTACTGGAAAAATGTCGATCATTAGATTATTTGCTACTGTTCCATATGCTGCTTGGTTGATTATTAGATTATGTGCTACTATTCCATATGCTGCTTTCATGTATGGCATCTGTGCTGTGAGAATGGCAGGATCTTACCGTGAACATTTTATGGAGCAAAAGTTAAAGTGGTTCCACTTGTCAGTTAGTTCTTTTCATATGTGGTTCCAATTAGTGTCTTTGGTAACAAGGAAAAGCTCTTTTCCTCATTTTTTCAACCTCTTTTAATTGACCCCAATTGTCTTAATGGCCTTACCTTTTCCTCATCATTACCTATATTTTCAATAATCGCCCTTATCTTTTCATCCAAAAAAATCTATCTATTTTAACTTTATTCGCTTTATTTTCAATCATTATTCCATTTGCTGTAACAACATTTCCTCTCCTATTCTAGATTCCACTTCTTCCTCTTTTCTTGATTACCAAACAAGTTTTTCAACCAAATTCACTGGTTCTGTGTGGAAAGAGGTTATGAGCACAACTTCTTGCAGTATTGGGCTGCAATTCTTTGAATATTTGGTTTAGACCATCTGAAGTCCCTCCATTTCTGCTGTAATTTGTTGGCATTGTGGGGGGAGGGGTGTGCGTGGAAGATCTCTCTGGGGCAAGGCCCTTTTCATAGTCATTGGATGTGTCTGGCTAGAGCGAAGTTGTAGAATCCATATAGGAAAATCATCGACTCTGGTGTCTGTTTTGTTGAAAGTTATCATTTATTTAATAGCTGATCAAGTTAGACAAGAAGTTCTCAGAGATTTCCAGGGAAATGTTCTTTTGTAACTGTGAAGAAATTTTGCAAACTCAAAGCTTGAATTTCTAATTCTTTTTCTTTCCTTTGTGTAGTGTATGCTGTTGGGGTGATGTCTTTCTTCTTTCAAGCTTCGTTTATTTATTTTTTATTATTTTTTTACTATAGTGGTGTGTTGCATGTGAAACTGATTTTTTTTTTTTTTTTTTTAATCTTAGTTATAAATTCTCATTCATAAAATGAAGGAAAAGAGAAAGCAACTGGATTGCCCTACCAAAGGTTCTATTTTTCTATTGTTCTATCCAAAAATGATTGGAAGGTGAATCAAAAATCCTTCTCTCTCCCACCTCAAGGAAAAGTGGGACTCTTTTAGTTGTGTGATGGGACTCCACTTCTTTCTACCTTCAGCTTATTTCTTTTGAATATTTCATTCAGGTTGTTGAAATTGTTGACCATTCTTCAAATTTACAGATTATGTTAACAATTATTTAATTTGGTTTGGTTGAACAAGCCACCAGGTAGATGTTTATATGTGTGGAATATAAATGTTAATTTAACTCTTTTCAGTAATTGTTTGGTGCCTAAAATTCTGATGACTGAAAAAAAGAAAAAAAATTGGAAGAACATGGTATGCTGTGGTTTGGATGTGGACTTTATATCAGCATACCCACAAAAGGGGAAGATGCTAGACGAATTAAATATTCCACTTCTGCCTCAGAGGATATGGTCTTAGAATTTCACACTGCAGGATTGATGCCCCATGATGTCATGTTGCTTGTCTTTTTCCTCTTGAGGTTGTTTACCAGTCTTTTACTCCCCAGCGAGCTAATCTCAGGCCAATGGTTCATTTTGTAGGTGGGGTAGAGCTTTCTTGACAAGGGACTTCTTTCACACCCTGGGAGCAAAGATGGGAGATCGAGTATTGCTTATAGTTGCTGAAGATGGCAGTGAACTTGTTGCTGGAGCTCTCAATTTTATTGGTGGGGATACTTTGTATGGACGCTTATGGGGATGTCTCCCAGAAGCATATTATCCAAGTTTGCATTTCGAAGCCTGTTATTACCAGGTTTTTATTCCATTTCATCTTATGTATATATGCACTGAAAACAAGATGCTGTCTTTTCTCAAAGCGATTTACTTTCAGTGAGTGGTGCATTTTAACATTTTAGGCCCTTGTTCTTTGCACAATTTAACAGCGGTGACATGTTTTACATGACCAGCTTTTCCAGTAGCCTGTATCTCATTCATTTTTCACAGTATTTATGGCACATAATGTACATGGAGTGTTCACCAACTTAATAATTTTTGTAAAGGACATGGGAATGTAGATAGGGGATATTAATGATGTGAATGCTCAAATTCAACCAGTTGGACCAGAAAGTTGCAGTTCTGTGCATGTTTATACAAGTTTTGAGTCTTAGTAGTGCCAGAATATCACTTCATTATCTTCCTGATGAAATGATCAGCAAGAAATTGATCTTAATATTTTCTTTCATGTGAGGGAGCCAGGTTTTCTTTCTGGTGGGTGCCAGCTAATGGACATATTGGATGCATAATGTATGATTTTAGCTTTGTTGTGTTAGTTTAAATGTAACTTGGCTTCTAAATGGTTATACTTGAGCACTCTGTTTTTGATTTTTTTTTTTTTTTAATGAAACTTGCTGAAAATAGCCAATCCAATAACTGTGGCATATTATGAGGATACTAATTTCTATCAAAATATTATAATTTCAAAACAAGGATGATCTAATGCACAGCTATCTTTACCTTCCTTTCAGGCAATAGAAGCTGCAATTGATTTTAACCTAGGTAGAGTAGAGGCTGGAGCTCAAGGAGAGCACAAAATTCAGAGGGGTTATAGCCCAGTCACAACATACAGCTGCCATTATATTCGAGATGGTGGTTTTAGAAAAGCCATTGAGGATTTTCTAGTACGTGAGGCTGATCAGGTAGATCATTACCCGATATTAAATTCTTTCATTGTTATTTATTTTATTTGCTGCTTAATAATTTGAAAAAAAAAAATATTTTCTAATCTCTGGATTTAATTAGTTAATATATTGGTAGTATTTTCAGTCTGTTGTCTTTAGTATATGATCTGATAATCAAAGTTGTTCTGAAGTATCTTTTCTTATGTCCATGCCTTTGATTTGTGGGAGTGCCAGACCTGGAAATGATTAGATACATTTGCTAGAGTAATATTTCCTGGATAGGATTGTGACATTGCTCATCATCCCAAGAGCTTTTATTTGTAATTTCTATTGCATAATTGCAGAAATTCTTGTGTATTGTTCTTTCTTTCATTCATTTCTTTTGCACATCATTGATTGGAGGGACTGCAGAGTTCAATTCCCTTACAGATGGGAATGTGGCCTCCCTTTCAAAGGCCTTAAGAAGCCCCCTGATGCCTCCCACACATGTTTTTCCATCATTACGAGGGAGCTATCATTTAAGTGAATCTTCAGATTCATTATCAGTAATTTTCCAAATAGGACTTTGTTTGGAGGGCGAATTTTAGTAGACTTATTATCTGGATTCTCATAAGCTATGCAAATATGCATTCACATGTATTCCTGTTCTGCGTTCCATCCATCCATCTCATTTCTGGTTCTTTGGTATTTAGAAATAGCATCCTATATTGAAGTTGAAGCTTGCAGTGCTTTGGATTTCTTTCCATATAGAACTAATCTCACCTAGTTTAGCAGCGTAATATTTCATTTGAGCTCGGTCCTCTGACCTCATTTAATTTAGGCCTTTTTCCAACATCCCAAAAGCTTTATTTTGACTTATTCCCCCCTGGGCAGCTTTTAATCTTATTTCTGTTTGTTCATTTCTTTCAGGTTAAAATGGTTATCAAATTACTGCAGGACTCCGGACCCTTTAAGGACGGAATAATGTAAGGGCATTCATTGTATCTCTGCTCATGTTGTATGTTCATATGTAGTCATTATAGGTAATTCATCATGGAAAATTTGTAATTCTTGTATTACATACATTAATTACAAATATACACAATTCCCTTACCCCTGTGTATCTCATCGATGGAGAGAAGTGGGTTTACATACCAAAGAAAAGTCGAATCGTCATGGATTGGGTGGCCCAATGGCAGACCATGGATGTTGTGCTTGCATGGATCCAGCCTCATTGAGCAACGATTGTTATGACAAAAAATGAATGAGAGAGAGAGAGAGGACCGACCCTCACATCAAAATCTTGGGTCATGGTCGAGTAATAGGGTCTGTTAGGGTGAATCCGACCCTAGCGTAGAAGGCATATGCGAACTTAAATATATTTGATCTCATCTTAACACAACTAGAACTCAAATTCATAGTAAATTTAATAAACCATTTCTAAGTATGAATTCTTAATTGGACTTTAAACTCAACTTTAACAAACATGTTTTAACAATTAAATCTAGATTAGGCCGAGCAAAGACCAAGTTGTTCAACATTTGCTCTACTCGTATTTTCTGGTCTATGCTTAAGCCTCGTTAAAAAATTCAGTTAATTTATTGAATGACGATGCATGTTGAGGGCTTGCATGGAAGGGCCTTAACTGAAAAAATAGGATCTATCAAATAAATGTTACTTGTTTTTAGTTCAATATTAAACTTAATAAAATTCATATTCTTATGATTTATTTAAATTATTAATTTGGAAAAATTAATGTGAAAATTATGAGCAATCTAAATTTCAATTCTAACTTTTAAAATGAAAATTATAAAAATTTCCAGTTCAAATTTTAATCTAAATTTCAACTCTACTTTTAACCCAAAATTGGACTTCAACACAGCCACGAGGATTAAGATTAGTGTTTAGGTTTTAAAAATAAAGCTGGGCTGTGGTTAATGTTGGACATCTTATGTCAACCAATACGCGCAAACATGGTTTGTATTAAAATAAATTTTACTAATTTTTTTCTATTACAAAAACAAACCTGCATGAGGTTCAACTGAATTAATTTTAACTTACAGTTGTACAACATTCAAATCATACGCACAACGAGCCCACATATGCATGTCCAACCCAATGTTGTAACTTTCTCCCACGATCTCGCTGAATACAATAGAATTGAGGCCGAGACGCACATTCCATCAAACTACCAAGTTTCCGCTTCACCAGGTCGATGCATCTCAAGCCCACCTTGCGCCAAAATGAACGGCTAAACAACCTTTCTCTGATTTCCCAAAACCAGAGAAAGCAAATCCAAACTCGCGTCTGTGCCCCCAACTGTCTCATTCACCCCCACTACTTGTGGGGTTTGAAGTGAGGGTAAAGCGCCAAGATGTGCTGGGACGTGAAGTCGTGCCGCGTCAAAATCCCCGCAATTGGAGGCCTCTGCAAGTGGATATAAAAAGGTCAAGACTCAAGACAAATCCAAGACCGAAACTATGAGCATGCAGTCCTGTCTTAAGAGTTGCTCAGGCAAGAAGAAAGCAAGAGGGAGTTTCCAGCACTGAAGTGGAATGCGAGTGGGAATTCACCCTGGGAAGATTGCGTCGAATTGCTTATATTATCTATACACATGCATGCAAGCAGTAGATCTGAGGTGCAGAGTTTTCTTACCCCTGGAGTCTTAGGCACCACGCATAAATGTCTGAGCCCAAGTGCCCTGAAGAGCATTGCTGCCTTAGCAAGGGACATGGTCTCCACCACCGTGTATGGAGATGCATTGGTGATAGGGTGTAGATCAACATACATGACCATCTCCTCCTCGCTGATGTCCAGGTCCTCCAGTTTTACCCCCTTCCCGGACCCTGCCTTGGCAAAGTCGAAAGCACCAAACTTCCGAAGGATCTTTTGGCCGGTTAGCACCCGCTCCTTTGTGAACATCTTTCCCTTGAGTAACACTAGCAAATGAGATCTCAGTACAAGCCCACATAACTCAGAATCATCTGAGAAAGGTGGCTCATCGATCACAGGAAACCCATTGTGTCCTGTCATCTTCAATGCATGTAAAACATTCCCCACTTGCTCGACGCCAGAGAAGGTCACTAGAGGGCCTGAAACCACATCTCCAGCGACCAAGTGCCTCATGTAGGGCTCTGCATGGGCCTCCATGTAAGGCAATCCCTTCATTTCCACAATTTGATCGTAGACACCTTTGTTGAAGCAGTCTGCTACAGTTTTTGATATGAGTAGGACCAACATCACCAGTGGGAGCATTAGAAGGTCGTTGGTGAGCTCCAGTAATATGACACACAGAGAAACTGTCATCCTCATGGTTCCACCAAGGAAGGAGGCCGCCCCAAGGAGTGCAAAGAGGCCTGCATCAAGATCAGAGACGGGTCCAAGCAGTGTCCCCACAATGCGGCCATAGGAAGCACCGGCGAGAATAACTGGGATAAAAAGGCCAGAGGGAACGGCAATGCCATATGTTATGATGCCAAGGACGTATATAGCAGCAAAGAAGATGAAGAGTGTGGACATTTGAAATTCAGATTGTGTGTGGGAGCTGAAAAGGTTGCGGATGGCATCATCATTGGTGTTGAGAAAAAGGGATGCAAGGTCATTGTACTGGCCACTTGGGCATTGGAAGTTTTTGAAGTTACCAGAGCGGCCTATGGTAGGGCATGGCTCCTTCAAGCCTATGGGGCAGGGAGCGCATCTAGCAAGCCATGGCAAGCCATATGAGCAACATGAGGTGAGGAATGAGACGGTGATGGTGAGTAGGATTTTGAATGGAGCTCCTTTCCTGCAATCACATTTTAGCATTAATAGCAGCAGAAGCAGCAGTACATTAATGATTGGAATCCAGATTAGCAAAACCACCACAGTCATTTGCTACTGTCTATAATCACAAAAAAAAGTTTACTGGAGCTTACTCATTAATTATGCTGTAGGTGCGAAGGGTTTTGTCAATTAGAAAGTTGTAGAGGCCTCCAAAAACGCCACCTATGACCCCAAGGACAACGATTGCAAGGAGATCTTCAGTGCTGTAAGTGGTCACAGCTGCACTAACATCAAACATGATCAAACCTCCTTGCCCAAATAGACCACATTTTCCGCTTCGGCAATACAGCATTAGAGCTCGCAAGACAACTGCTACTACTGCTGTAGTAAAAAATGTCCTCCATAATAGAGCACTTCTCCACCTGAAGAATACACAAAAAGCAAAAATTTAGAATAAAACAGGGATTAAAAAGATTGTTGATGGTCATCAAAATTAATGATAAGGTTTACAAATTTAAAAATTGTAATGATAGCCCATTTTTTAGTTTTAAGTACAAATACACTGTTGACTAGTTGGATATTGAGGTTTAAAAATCTAAAAACTAGTACTTCAGTAGCCCTTCGCTTTGCTTTTAACTTCTGGGTTTGTATTGCATACAATGCATAGTCATAATTATTTTTTTGGGAAACAAAGGCTTAGACATAAAGTACACAAAAAATAAATTGATTATCTGAGGTTTCTACAAATAAAAAATGATGACTCGATAAACAGCCCACAACAGATGAACTATATGATCAAGTCTATTTGATGTCCATCAAAACATTGATAAATTCTACCTTCTTACCTGTAATTTTTTGCAATAAAAAAAATGCATCTCTCTCTTTTCTAAGAATTTTAAGTTTGTTCATCTGTTATCAATTATCTATCTAAGAGGCCTTACATCAACTGCAGTGGAAAACCTTCCCGCGCCTAATAACAGGCAAATTTTAAATTTTTTAAAGCGATAAAATCATGATTTTATGAATTCCAATTCAAGCTTGCTGAATTATGATCTAGGTAACTATGTATCATCTATCAAATTATGATTTTACAAATTCAAATTCAAACAGGCCAAACTACATTCTAGGTGATAATGAATCACCCGTCAAATTATGGTTTTGACAATAAGATTCAAACAGGCCAAACTAGAATCAACCTTGCTGTTGTCATAGTTTAAAATATCTTTATAAAATCATGTTGGCTCGAACAGTTTCTCTTTAATGCAGAGGACTTCTGCATCAATGATTAGTCTTGATATCATTAAATTGACCTGTTATGATTTTCAAATGCTCATCTTAAATCATGTGGAGAGAGAGGGAGAAAGAATGTGAGACCATGAAGCTGCTTCTTCAAGAGCAAACAGAACACCACCCACTGGGGCACGGAAAGCTGCAGCAACACCAGCAGCAGCGCCACAAGTGATCAGATCCCTCCGGTCCCGATCATTTTTGAAATATCTGAGCCATGTCCATGTCAGATGATACTTGCGTGATCCTCCCTGCCCAAGTAATGAAGCTATGCATGCACCTGTGTGTACCATGGGCCCCTCCTTCCCCACAACAAATCCAGCAGAAACTCCCAAGACGGAACCAAAAATCTGCCACAGTTTTATACAGAAGTAGTCAACGAACCAGAAAATAACATTGCGCTTCTGATGGCAAATTCAAATTTGAATTCCAGGGTTCTGTGACAATATAATTAACTTCCACCACAGACTGAGTCCAACAGAAAGTCTGTTTACCGTTCCAACAAAAATCAAATGAAGTCAACAAGGAGACTAGGAAATTTCTAAAAATACTGCTGAGTAAACTCAAAAAATAAATTGATGCCCCAAGTAAGCAAGCTGAAAAAATTAATTCACTCATGGCCAAGTTGATCTGGGAGTGTTTGAACACTGAAATTCATTGTTCGCACATTTTACTCAAGTCATTCAAATGACATGGAAACCATGGTCGAATTGATTAACCAGCAGCATCCATGACTGGATTCTGCTGATACAAAATGATTCTCAATCTTGAGATTTTCCAACAAATGATGCATGCCAACAATTTACAGTGAAAATTATGAAGGAAAATTGGAATCCAGGCACCAATCATCTGCTATCATAGTGAACTCAATTTTTAATAATCTTTCTCCCATTCTTCCTCCTACAACTGCAGACAACATTTGGCCTCACCTTTACGAAGAGTGTGCTGGGAGCCAAGATGGAATGGGCGTCCACACCATTCAGATAAGCTTTCACTTCTGGAATGCCAGACCCTGCAGCTGCAGGAGCGATGTAAGCACAGAGTGCTGCAGCCGCTGCTGCTAAAACCATATTGCAACCAGCGTAAACTACAAACGCTGTGCAGAACCTGCACTAGAACCACAACCCCAGCATGGTTACTAGCAATGGCTGGGTAAATCACAATTTACTGAGGCAGAAATAAGCGTGACAGAAATATATAAAGTACATTTTTATGCATAAATTGAAACCCGCCTTGTTATCAGATCATAGTTCCGCAACTTAATTACACATTTAAACATTTTGCACCTTAGATTAATGAAGGGATATGATTCAGATTAGACCGGGCAAGAGCCAAATCTCCAACTTACGACACTGTTTAGCTATAGAGTTTTTCTTTTCCTTTAAAATGAACATGAAAGAAATAAATTTCAAAACAAACACAAAACCAATGGTTTATTTAATGAAGGACGCTACTTGTCTGTGAACAATCTGAGCAAGATTCCTAACCTAATTTCCAAAAGATAAAGAAGCGAAACTTGTCCTGAAATCCCAGCAAGGAAGCATGTGGGGCCAAAATGTCAGCAACGTACAAGTCGAGACGTTCACCTATTCTTGAGCATGAGATCGGTGGTGAGCAGCAATTTGAATCCGGCGATGTTCTCGACTGCAAGGTTGTTGAAAAAGGCAACAAGGCCTGTGCTTAAGCCTATAAGAAGTGCAAGAGTCCACTTCAGGACTACATACTGAAATATCTGAAATTTCTTCCTCGATCTCCAGTCATTCTTGAAGAGCTCGTTCTCCAAAATCCTTCAACAGAAGGAAGAAACAAACAGAGCCCGAAGATTGTTAAGACAACAGTAAATCTATGTGTCAAACTAAATCAGAGACGTACATCTAAAGGCGGTGATCTTACTCGTAGTCCAAGCTCTCGATGGGGCAGACATTGGCGCCGACGATGGCAATCTGAGAGGTGGTGTTAATCCGCTTTCTGAGTAGCGGTTCTCTGGCCATGTTCTCCTTCTCCGAGAAACCAGAGACGTTTCTCTCGATATCCTTCGCTTCGCACGCCTCGCCCTCGATATCGTTCGTCTCTCTGTCCATGGCCGCTCGAACGTCTCTGCTTCTTCTTCCCACGCTGGCAGTGAGCTCCGCTTTTCAAGAGAAGGAAGCCTGCACGGACGGCTGAAATGTTATTGTGTCGATTGCCGTTTTCTCGCCATCTTTGCTTGATGGAGAGGAGATCGAGTTTGGCGATGTAGACTCAACTCTACATTCCGAGCAACACGTACCGTAAAAATACAATCAGGGTCGGTACAGATACAATCCAACAAGACTACGTGTTAATGGACTAGAAGTATCTCTGTCATCCATTTTTCTATGCTGGAGATTCATTCATGGAACCGTTATAATCATATGGACGGCTTGGATGACTGGATCCAGATCGTAGGAAAAACATTATAAAGTTGGTGGATGCCGCCACTTGCCCAACAGAAAACTCCAGTCTCGGGTACCCGACGTCTGGGAGATTCCTTCCCCCCCACGCACTACATCAGCTTAAAGCCTTAAATCACGATGTTGCCACTTTCTCTCCATGTTCAGGACAATTGTGCGTAAGTCGAAGGACGTTCCATTGTATATGATTTTGACCCGCTCAATGTTTGGGCAAATCCTTCTGGAAACCCAAGGCCACATAAGACGCCCTACGAATTTATTTATTTTTATTTTTCATTTATTTCTGGATATCTTTTCGTTCGATGCATGTGCGTTCTCTGACATAAACAAGATGGAAACTTTTCGGGTACGTGATACCGATTTTTCTTAAATAAGAAAATCAGTTTTCTTACCATTAATTTCTTTACCTTTTTTTTTTTTTGGAAAAAAACTAACCTCTAAGTTATTTAATCACAGATTAAACCTTTTCTTTTTTAAATTAACATATTAGATTAAATTGAACCCTAACATTGAACCGGGGTAGCCTCAGTTCATTGCATTATACTCCAGAGATCCATTCTTGCAGCTCCAAATCATTGCACTATACCCCGGAGAAAATGAAATGGAAGGTTGTGACAGTGGGCATTTTCGTCCAAAATAAAATTTAAAATATCCACCGTTTTTCTAACAGAAGCAACTTCTGCTTAATGCCATTTTAATATATATATAATATGCGAACATAAGAGTTTAAAATGCATAATTAAAAAATAACTGATCTAATTTACAATTTAGTAAACTGGTCTAATTTGCAAAAACGACCAACTGAAAACTCGTGATGCAAAACACCTTTTCTGACAAGGACTCACTGGTTTAGTAATTCTCTTCCAAAAATGCTGCTGAGCCCAGGCCTGATGCGCTGGAAACGGATGGACAAAAACTGTGATCCACATGGAGAGGTCCGCCAGAGTTTTGAATTCGTTTTGAGGCGAAGGGGCGTGCTTGGATAACTATACTAAATACAAATATACATAAAAGATATGTAAGCTTGATGATTAAAAAAATAAAAAAATAAGTTTAAACGGTGGAAAAGGCAAAATTATTAGGAATAGTTAGATGTTCACGTAAATAATGATGATTTTGAAATCTGTATTTTGTAATCCTTTGACATAATTACTTCGTCGGCCTTTTTCAAACAAATCCAAAAGCGATGAAAGATTTAGAGCGAACCTGAAATTAAACAGAGTTTCTGCTCCTGCCTCTGCTATTTGTACTCTGCTCAGCCTCTCTCTAGAACACAGAAAACAAGGTAAATATTAAGTCTAGTGTCCCGGTGAATAATGAAATAATCAAGAGCATAAAGGAGCAATTACGGAAGACATTTGTTTCAGTTGTTCTGAATAACGAGGATGAAAATAGAAACCCAGACCCGAATATTGGGGCTACACAGCATCAATCAAACCCCGCCAACCTGGAACGACCGCATGACGACCCTTATCATTTTTTCCAGACCAAAGTTGGGCGCATGACAAGTGTAATGAGTATGCTCTCAACATAGCACGGTCCAATTTCTAAAAAAAACTCTATTTTTTGGAATACCGACAGAAATTATTCTTTTCAGGCGACAATTGCAACAACCATTTTCCTTAAAAACAAGGTCTTCTAAAATAATATATTTGAAAAGATTCCCAGCAATGACATCGGCGCAAAAAACATAAGATGATCTACACAATGGATTTACCTGAATAAGCTTTTCAAGAGAAACAGATATCAATAAGAGAGCAATAAATTGCACATGTCGAAGTTGTCTATTAGGATAATTTTATGATAAGCTAGGTTTTAAATTAATTATGAGAAGATTTTATCGCGATCCGGCAATAGATGCCAAGCTACCAAAGATACCGGATATCACTAAATTCCCTGTTTTGACGTTTTCCATGAATGACGCGTCTGATTTCCAGTAGTCGCCGTGTTATGCACGGACTTCTCGTGCTCCATTCCTGGAACTTCCGTATGCAATCTGTCCACTAACATTCCTTTTTCAGTCTGTTTTGGATGTTCTGATGGGCATTGGCATGAAAGATTGCACAAAGCAGTTACAGACAGCGTTCGCCCTAAATCAGAGTTCTCGGTTCTTTGGTTTCTTCACTGAACATTAGGGATTCGCTTGATAATAAAAGTGGATATTACTACAGAGGGCTGACAGCGCATGCTCGATCAGATGCTGCAAAAGGCGGAGTCCTATGGTGAAAACATCAGTTTAAAAAAATCAGGCCAATCCATCCGATCGACTGCATCATTCAATATAGGAGTGGTTACCATATCGATGGTAATCGATTGAAATCAGGAATCTCAACCATCAGTTTCTTTTTTTTTTTCTTTGATTTCACTTGCTGATTCCATGTGAAACCTGCCGCCCATGTGGAGACATTGATTTGGTTGGATGTGGTCAGACAAATGAAAAATCACAAGGGAAAGATGAAGGTAAATGAAAGTCAAGCACAATTACCAAAAAAAACCACCGGTTTTGCCCACCGGAAGATTGGATGAATTGAATTTCTCACCATCGCCACTTTCAGCAGTTAATGATTGAAAAAAAAAAAAAAAGGAAATCACAGTGGACGACCAAGAAAGTGGAAAATAAAACAAGTTTAACTAAAAAAATGCGACAAACTTCTAGTATCAAGTGCGATCCAAACGCTTCCGGAGACAAAAATCTCAAGATGGGAAAAAAAAAAAAACGAATTTCGAAGTTTCAGATCAATACCTGTTGTTTGCTCGCGGAATTCTTTAAACTCGAACGGCTTTCTCTCCCTCCCAGGAAACCTCCAATCCAATCAGAACTCGCTGTATTGACCTGAAATTCGGATGAAATTAATGCCGTTTGGATCTTCAGAGACTCGATCCAAAAGAAATTAAGAAAAAACAACATACCTCTATTCTTCTTCTCCACTTTTTGAGATTTCTTGCCAGATTGTCTTTTTCGTCTGCTGAAATGCAAATGGGGTAGGAATATGACAACTCCAACAAGACCACCTGGGAGCACGAGGAGGTAAGTGACCTGCCGTGAGAAGGGGCAAGCAGACATCCACACTTTCATGGGCGGAGAGAAGATAGAAAAGGTGAAGCGACGTCACGGAAGAAATCCATCCGCACGTGACAGCGATGGTTCCGGTAGTCACGGGCGCAGAACGTGGGATCCCGACTGTTGAAGATCTTTTGGCCGGATTATGTACGATAGAAGAAGGATGAGCAGAAGAACAATGTGGCTTGCATGCCTGATCATGGCCTGGCTCGCCTGATTCGCCTGATGAACGGCTCTGATTTCTCGACCATGGGTCGCTTCATGGCTCACGCGTAAAACGCACCCGGCTGAAAAGGTTGGTCTAGACGACGCAGTCGCGGTGTCGTGATTTTCTGGGCAAGGTGAAAACGTAGCGTGTGTTTAGACGGCGGAGAAAGATGAAAAATTTACGCGTCAAAGAAATAAGTTGTAAAATCATATAAAAATATAAAGAGTCACCATTTGAAATAGAGATGATGATGAAATGATATATATATATATATATATATAATGTAAGAATGATGTTGACTGTAAGATTAATGAAAACTATATATATATACATGTATATAGTGATCATTTAATGTTGTCCAATTTTTACTGTTTCGTAAAAACAACTATTAAAAGTAGAGATAACAGATAATATAGGAAAGATATTAAGCTATAAAATAAATGAAAAATAAGGGCTTTTTTTTGAAAAAAAATAGATAACGATGTATGTGATACATAAGCGTAAAAAACTGAGAGAAAAAAGTTCTTGGATCTCTTTTACGATTAAAAAGGCTTTTACACCCTTTAACCCCGCAATAAACACACCCTTAACTACATCGGTTTTAATAACACACGGCATTTAAAAGTCAACGACGGATGAGAAATTGGGGTGTGAGAATTGAAAGCATTCATAGATTAAGGGAAGAAAAGTATGGGAAAAGGTTGAAAAAACAAAATAAGAAATGAAGCAAAGAACCAAGAGTCGAGATTAAAAAAGAAAAACAACGTAAATAAATATAAAAAGATGGAATTTTTTAATGGAAAGATAAAAAAAAAAAAACAATGAGCAAAGGTTTAGATGATAGTCACTTTAAAAAATTAAAATGCTATGTAAACTGACCATACCAACCAGCAGCGTGCAGGTGGGCAAGTCCCCATGTATTAATATTATCAAGCTAACGTGGAGCAAATCCGTAGGTTAATTAATCACTTGGCACGACTCAATCTATTCTTTTACGAATATTTTATTGCTTTGACCAATTAGGTTGATAATTGAGAAAATCCTCAACATTGAACCATCACAATCTTAGAAAGATACCAAAGTAATTACCGGTTACATCAACTCTTAGAAGGCCGTTTGCTGCGGGACCACAGCAATAAATGAAAATTTAATAAGAAAAGTTTAGTGGAATTCGCGCTTTAAAATTTAGGCCGTAGTTCACTTCATTCGATGGTCAAACCAATTGCCAGGATCGAGTATGAAAAGCTTGAGCTGCACATGTGGGATTCAAAAATCACTTCAGGGTTTGTTTAAGAATAAGAAAAATAGGTAAAAAAAAAAGAAAGAAAAAAAAGGAAGAGAATAATATGATATGAAAGGGAATAATAAGTAGAAATAAAGTAGATAAAAATTTAAAAAGTAGATTTTTGGTATGCGCATATGAGAAATAAAGATTGGAAATATATGTAAAAAGAAAAAAAAAGGTTATTAAGTTATCAACATGTTAAATCATATCAAAAATATGAAAAAAGGATAAAAGTAGGTTTGTCGAGTTATTAAGACGTTAAATTATATTAAAAGGTATGAACAGAGTGAAATTACTTTTTTCCATTATTATCTATATTTTCAATCATTATTTATCATCTTTGAATATAAAAAATTTACTTATTTTATCTTTATTTATTATATTTTAAATCTTTATCATCTATTACATACATCATTTTCCTTACTTTTTTCCCTCACTCTTGGATATTCCTTTCCTATCTTTTCTTCCCCTCGTTCCCAAATACACCTTCTACCACTTTTAGGAGTGTGTTTGAGAATGAGGACAGATATAAGAGAAAAAAAATATTTTGCACCTGTGCCCTTCCGTTTTCACGATTTAGCATATTTAACCACATGAGTATAGATTTAGCATCTATACCCGGTAAGTTTTCAAAACTTTGCATCTATACAGAAACCGTCCCCTTCCCTTCATAGCTGTCTCAAATGGTGAGAAATGATGTTTAGCTACATCAATGGCTTTTGAAAAAGCCCCAAATACCCCTGAGGATTTCTATTACAAATCATGTAGTGGCTATAGTAGATATCACCGTCTTCTATTATCTGCAATAGAGCTTTATGTCCTTCACGCAGTTGTTTCCTCCACATAATAATGGATAAAGAGCCTGCATCATGGTATGCATTTTATTTGTCGTCTTCTGCTACTTTATGTGTTTTCTGTATGCCTAAATGAGAGGAGGATGAACTGACATAAAAGCTGAGTTATCTCAAAGACGTAATTCCTCAATACATCAAACCTTAGCAAATATTTTATAATTCTACAAAAAATAAACGAACAGTATTTATTTAGCAGTTGGATATTTCTAGATAACTACAGTAAGCATACTTTTCTGAACAAAGTGAAGCACCCCTCCAAATATCCATCAAGTCTTTTTTTTTTTTTTTTTTTTTAATGAAAAGTGCTAAATGATCAACTTGTTAGTTGCATGCTTGTTTAACATTGCTGCAAGTCCATTTACGTTGCGGCAGTTGGAGGATCAATCTTCATCTGATTTGTTCTTTAAGCCCGAGAAGCATTCCTTCCGATGATTATTTTAAACACTTGTGAACATTTAAGGTGTGTTTGGATTTCCAATTGGGTTGAATGACACTGTCATATTTGAAATGAATTGGTCAACATCGTGGTGAGGCAATTTCCAATAAAAAAAAAATAGGGACCAAATCCAAACCTCAATTCCATATTCTTCAAGAACAATTTTAGTTGCACATCAGGCCTATTTGGTCATTTTTAGGACTATAAGGCATGCCTTATTTTGGAGTCGTCATTCTTTAGTGATCGAATATTGCAATTTCACCCAATCGTGCATCTAAACACAGCTTCTACCATTCAAGTGACTTTATTGAACTTTACAACCCTAAAACAAATCACAGACACACCCCAAATTGGACAAAAAGAATTTTAAGGGCTTCACATACTCTAAAGCTCTCAACTTATGTATTCAATTCGCCAACCCCAACTTGCAGCTTGCTCATCTCAATCCCCACTTTTTCTAGCCCTTTCTCTTTATTTTCTAAATCTGTTGTTGCTATACTTTCGCCATTGAGCCATGGGTGCTGGAGGCACTCTGGTGCAGCTGGTTGCCTCTCTGGTGCAAAATCGAGAAGGGGAACCAAAAACTTGGCAAATTCTTGTGCATCACAATTGGAAAATTTATATTTCTCAACCAGAAGTTTATCAAATGACCAAAATTTCAGCCTTGTAATCCTTTCAAGATCACCATGTTTGTCGAATAAGTCCTTTGATAAAAAACTTCCAACAACAATCTATACTCACAGAGCAAGCGAGGGGTATTAGATAATTATTCATATCTATAATTATGGACATATGTATAGTTAAAGCCTCCAAAATCAAAAGCAATCATCTGTTACATTTATCCCAAAAAATTGGTTATCTAGTTAATTTTATACAAAATATAAAGGAAGTTTATCAATTAACTATATTGTCACAAAACATGAAGAGACCTATGAAGTCATCATTGGTAGTAGGATTGTAATAGCATATGGACAAAATGAACAGGTTCTAACCTTATCAGTCATCATCAAGTTTTCCAGCTACCCGTTTGCACCCGCATATAATGGAATACAAGGATAGTCAAGTAATGCAAAAGTAGACAACACATTCCAATATATATATATATATATATATAATGTTAAAAAATAACAATTTTACCGGTCCAGTGCCTCATTATGTTGATCTGAATTATTGCACACCATGTATCCTCGTTAGAAGTTTCATCCAATTGGAAGTGATGGGTAGTGGTGCTATGATGGGCAGTGGGGTTACTGACGGTCAATGGTACTAGGATGGGCAAGGGCAATTGGCTGTGTTTGACTAGGATGTGGGGTGGTTTGTCTGTCTGGACAGGACCTCTTGTAATGGCCTAAATATTTACAGATCCCACAATGAATTGTAGGGCCTTCTCGACATCTGCGTATAGGTGGCTCTTCCTCCAAACCTCTCATTCTTTTTATTTTTAGCCTACCCACTGTACGCTTCATGGGAGGAGGGAAGACATCGGCCCATTCTACGCAACATGTAGGGATGTTAGCATTTGATACACTTCATTTGATGTGAATAAATTTAAGAATAAATAAATTCATACTTAGTGTGCAAACCTGGTGGTTTCGAATCCCATTCCACGTTGCCTGGCATTGGGTGGATACGCTGTAAATATGTTAGCTGATATGCTTGCATAGTGAAGTATTCACTACATTCCATTTCTCTGTCACCTTGACTCCAACTAATTACTTTAAGTGCATGTTGATAAGGAATCCACTAACTTGCCACACCCTGCATGTGCATGTCCTTTTGTTCATATCCACAATCTACTTTATGCTTTCATGTGTAACCTTAAATTGATTATTATCAACGAATTCGACATCACACTATCCTATATTTTCCCTATTTTCTTGCAATTCTTTTAAAGACTCGTCTACTAGCACACCTTGCATTCTGCTTGCTCGGTTTCTTCATCTTTTCCATTCCTTTTATTTGCTACAAGTCAAGCAGACCACATATTGGCTTGCCACAGGCATCTAAAATCCAACTGTTAAACGATTCCGTCGCATTGTTTTGAAGTGCTGTAATTGGAACGCTGTCTAAAAAAATGCTCGCAACCAGTGCTACAGGAGTGTTTCAGCAACCCACTTGTATGCATCCATGTTTTTTGTCTTTTAACCTCTCCATATGATGATTCCACTAATGTTCAATCCATGATCTCACCGCATCCCAAAAAAAATTCTTGAATTGCATCTAAATTAGAATTTCATTAAAATAACTGTTTTATACATGCTTTTATAGCTTTTACGCAACATTCTAAGTTATTATATTAAAAATTATACAGGTGTTGGATAATGAAACAACTATAAAAACAACTAATGTAATAATGTATATTTTGTACATTAAAAATTATAATGAAACAACTATAAAAACAACTAATGTAAATTCATCTATAAACTATTTACTTAGGTCGCATCAAAAAATTAAAATCAA
>JAYJMB010067365.1:0-61282 GCA_036873735.1 Pouteria campechiana
AAGCTCCTAAATCTAACATGGCCTTTTCAAGTTTAGTTTTACCTATCATGCAAGGAATAGTAAATATACCTAGATCTTTGTACTTTGCAGGGAGTTTTCTTTGAATGATTGCAAAAACATTCTCCCCTACTCTCACGTTCTCATATCTCTGAAGTTTCTATTTTCTCTTTATTGTACACAATTCTTTCAGAAATTTAGCATAATGAGGTACTTGTTTAATGATATCAAAAATTGGAATGTTTACTTCGCATTTATGAAAAGTCTCAAATAGATCTTGATATTGCTCCATTTTTGAAGATTCTGCTAAAGCCTCAGGAAAAATGGTACTAGCTTATATTTAGAAAGAAGTGGAAACTTATATTTGGCTACTTCATTATCCTTAGGAAGGTTCTGGTCTATAACAACATCTTTCTCCTTTACTTTCTCCATTGGTGCAGGAGTCATCTTTTCTAGAATTTCAATCCGTTTACCACTTCTCAAGATGATTACACTTACATTTTCTCTTGGGTTCACCACCGTTTGAGAAGACAATTTTCTTGAATTTTGTGTTTCTAGCTGATTGATTGTTGTTGCCATCTGACTCATCTAATTCTCCAAACTTTGAATGCTAACTTTCATCTTTTGTTGAAATTATAAAGTGTTAGAGGTAAGAGACTTAATAATATCTTCCAAAGATATACTAGAGTTAGACGTTTGTCCCTGTTTTTATCTAGGTGGGTATGGTTATTAGTACTGCTAGATATTTGGGCGATTTTGAATTGTGGGTTGATTTGCTTATGGATTCCCATAGCTGAAATTGGGGTAATCCCTCCATCCTTGGTTGTATAGTTAGAATAAGGATCATATTTCCTCTGTGGTTGTCCAAAAAAACCACCAATTGCGTTCACTTGCTCAATAGGTTCTTCTTGAAGAGTTGAGTACACATCAAATGGATGTCCTATTATTGAACAAATTCCACAAGCTTTCACTGTCTGCATATTTCCTACAGCCAATTGACTAGTAAGAGAAATTAGACCTGTAATTTGTTGTTCAAAGAAGGAAATAATTACCTCATTAACAAGCTTGGATACAGAGTCAAGCCTATTGCCAAATTGTTGTAAGTTGGCTGCCATGTTTGCAATCAAATTCCTTGTAGCTTCAGGAGTTTTATCCACCAAAGTTCCTCTGCTAACAGCATCAATCATGCTCCTTTCAGTGGGAAGAAGTGCCTTATAGAAATATTGGATGAGTAATTGCTCACTAATCTGATGATGGGGGCAACATGCACATATTTCTTGAAATGCTCCCAATATTCATATAAGGATTCTCTACAATGTTGTCTCACACCACAAATTTCCTTCCTGATGTTGGCCGCTCTTGAAGCTAGAAAATATTTTTTTAGAAAAAACCTTTTCATATCATTCCATGTTGTGATGCTCCCAAATGGTAGATAATAAAGTCACTCCTTAGCCAAATCCTTCAAAGAGAATGGAAAGGCTCTTAGTTTGATTTTCTCTTCAGTCACCCCTACCGGTTTCATACCTGTGCACACCACATGAAACTCCTTTAGATGTTTGTGAGGATCTTCACCTGCAAGACCACGGAAAGTGGGCAAAAGATGAATTAGTCTAGATTTTAATTCAAAATTAATAGTAGCATCTAAAGTAGGAAATATTATACATAAGGGTTGTTGATCCAAATCAGGTATGGCAAGCTCTTTCAAAGTTCAAGTTCCAGCCATGATTTCTTCCTTTTCAGAATTTCTTCTAGCTTCACTCCTTAATCTGTGCAATTTTTTCTCTATTTCTGTTTTGTACTACAAATCACCTATATTATAAAATTGAGTAATAATCTTAAACAATTAAGGAGAATATAATAAATCCTAAAAAAATAAAAATAAAAATAAATAGGAAAAATCACAAAAGCACAAAAATCAACTAGAATTTCTCCATAATAATGATGCCAAAATTTTAGTGTGCTGTCGTAGGCAACCAAATTTGGAACCTTACTCTAATTAAATTACCTATAGTAGTGTGAATAAGGGTTGATCCCACAAGGAGTATCTACCTTAGTTTTATGCAATATGAACAAGAAAGGGGGGTTTTAAATGTAATGAAGAAAGTATTATAGAAAAAATCTATCAAAGAAAAAAAACTTGGTTCAAGTCAACATCCACCATCAAAATCTCGCAACTAATCATTGATGCAATTATAAATCAATTCATACTTTAAATATTCATCATTGAAATTATTTTTCCTCTCTCTCCTTTAACATATTCAATTAGAAACCAGTGTTCTAATTAACCCTAACCACTAAATAAACAAAGACTAACGGTAAAGCTTTAATCTAGTAGTAGCATTAATATTTATAAAGATTGGTAAAACTAAATAACACAAGCACCAGCGGTTGCATTTAATTTAGTCAAATATTCTTCCTAAGATTGAATAACTGCAATAATGGCAAATTATTAAACCCTAGTTGCTTCACAAAATTAGAGGGATCAAATAATTATGGATTTGATATCTAATCTCGTAATAGATTACAATGAATAATAAACTAGTAAACCTCCTAACAATTAAGTATAACAATCATAATCATGAATAAAGAAGAAGATTCAATACTGAAAGTATAAATTAAATAATTAAATCAAATTAGATCTCACAATATATTGATTCTAAAGCTTCCATCTCCTTAAACCAAGAATAAAAGTTAAGCCAGCTAGGGCTATGAAATCACAAAGAAAATAAAATAGAAAAGAGAGAAGAAGAAGATTCTCTATAGAAAGCTACCAAAAAGTCCTCTCTAAACCTTAGCAAAAAGAACCCTAAAAAACCTTAGGAAACTGCTATTTATACAGAGTCAAAAATACGTAAAACAGCAATTTTCACAAGTTTCAAAAAGTGGCAAAAGGAGTTCGGGTGCCGCCGGTGCCGAATTGGCACCGCAAGTGCCACCTTGCTATCTAATGGTTGGATGGTTGAAGTGGTATGGACACCAGTGGTGCCAGACGGGCACCGATGGCACCGGTCTACTGTCTCCTGTGCTTTGCTGCTTGTTACTTCTCCTCTACACTTCATCATAACTTTGGCATTCTTCCTATATTTTCTCTTGATGTAGTCTTTGTATCTCAAAACTTCTAACATAAAAGTTGTAGAAATTTTCTTGTGTTTCCAGAACATCTTTAATCATCTCAATCAGAGGTCGGATGAGAGAGTTATGCCCAAAATACAGAGTGATGCTGAAATTGTCCAAAATCCTTCAATTGACTTCTTTTTGCACTTAACCACTCCAATTGTCTCCTAAATCATAATATAAGAATAATGAGTATGTATATGAGTTAAATAAGTGTAAAATATTAAGTATTAATGGATAAAATATGATATTTTGTATTCTCATTAGTCTCTCATATAAAGTCTATCTAGAACAGAAGAAGAACAAGGAATTTATCCGCAATCTTCTATAGATGAAGTAGAAGATGAAGTAGAAGCGACAAAGTAGCCACATATGAATAGCTTACTTTGTTTTTCATCTTCATCTGCAAGTTCGTCTATCAATTGAAACAGATAAACCAACAGACGAACTACTGAAAGGATGATTCATCTATGCCTCTACGATTCATCTATTACTTATAAAAAACCATCCAACAGACAAATTGCTAGAAAGAGGATTTATCTATACCTTGTCAATTCATCTATTACTTATGATAGATAAGCCAAAAAATGAATTGCTAGAAAAAAACTTCGTTTGTGCCTTACAAATTGGTTTACAGCTCTCTACAGATGAATCAATAGATAAAGTTAATTCATCTACTATGAAGAGCCTTGTCCGCACCAGTAAAAGTTGTCTATCATTTACAACAAATAAACCAATTAACAAAGTTAATTTGTCTGGTGAAAGAAACTTCATCTGATGAAAGAAACTTTGTCTAACGAAATAACTTCATCTGACAAAAGAACTTCATCTGGTGAACAATAAGAGAAGAACTTTGTTTGCACCTTTACAATTCATTTGTTACTTGTATGGACAAATTGGAAGACAAAGTAAAAGTGTTGTAATGATCTCAAAACAATTTACAAAGATGAAGTTCTCTATCATATGGATCTACTCGTAGCCAATTTTTCTGTTATTTATAAGAGACAAACTAGGACTTGATCAGATAAAGTCCTTAGACAAACTATGGCTGAATTTTTATGGCATATCATGACTAGTAGAAGCTACTTATACTAGATAGTGCCGGTTCACTCTCCAGTCAAACTTTCACTCAAAGTAGATCTTATTAAACACCAAACAAATTGAGCTTAGTTGAAAATGGAAAGAATTTAAAGGTAACTAGTCTTCACTCTGACAAATATTAGAACTCTCAGAGGTTGCATCCCTTTAGACTTAATGGGCATCTTTCCAAAAGAATGAAAGAGTCAGTCCTGTAGAAAATCTTTAGCCAATGTTTGCCAAAATAGGAAAGGCAACTTCTTTAAGGATGATGCTACAAGCTTTCCAACTAGAAGGAGTTCATCAAGAAGACATCTTTTCAATGAGAGAAAATTCAAAATGGTCTTCAACATTCAATGGAAGCCAACTACCTCCAATGAACAAAAATTTCTAAAGCAATATAAAGGTATTGTAGTGTCAATAAAAAAGGTTGAGGAAGCTAAAATAAAGATAAAAAGAAGAAAAAAGCTTAAACAAGTAACCTCTCTACAAACTCAGTAAGTAAGTAAAACGGAAAATAATAGTGAATACATCATTAAATTATCATGCTCAATTCCAAAACACATGCAATTTCATAACATGCTGGATTTCATGACTCATCTCAATGCCCATGATACATAGGCACTCATAACCTAAGTTCATATATAGTTGTCCACTCATCCTAGAACTCAAAACTCATATACTACCTCATTCTCAAGGCAGCCTCATCCATACACATTCATCATCATCATACCCTTTTCCATGGCCATTTCTTTGTCACATTATCAAAATAAAAATTACCCACTTTCCTCATCAAAGTGCAATTGGTCCCTCCTTGTACCCTTAGCTATGAAGCTTGCTAGGTCCAGGATAACTCCACCGTTGCCTTTTGTGGTACCCCGCCCTCATGGTTCCACATGGATCCTGGGTTTGCCATCAATATCAAATGAGGAAATTCCATATATTGTACTCACCAATTACAAGGTATCACTGCCCACATATCATATATTCTGTCATAATTTACCTCACAAGTATTACAACTAATTACCCAGGCATACCTTGCCTCACTGGATTCATGTCATCTCTATGCCACTAAGGCATATTAGATCCACACCTCACTGGTGTCATATCATTTTTATTTCCATTCCATCCAAGAATCCATGCCACTTACAATGCCTCATTTTCTTTCTAAGCCTTCATGAAACATCACAACAATTTCCCAAGATATCACACAAAATATGACAAAATTTTCCACAAAAACCACCATTTTCAATTTAACAACATGGTGTCGCAATGCCAGAATTTCTAGCCATTCACAGTATGCATTTCATGGGGTGGTGTCATGGCACCCAATCGTTGTCCTATTTTCCTTGCATTTTGTTCTTCTTTCATTTAAGTATTTCTTTGGCCATTCTTTCTTTATAGTTTTCTTGCCCACTTCCATGTTTTCTTTTTTGTCAATTTAGAGCCCAATTATCATATTGTTTCCCATTTCACATGATGCATTCTTGACTATTGTGATCCATGCCTTATAATAACATAACATGCAATGCACCATCAAACAAGTCAATTGGACATATGGATAAATAACGTTTCAAAGCCGTTACATAGAAATACCCATTTCCATCATTTCAACTCACAATGCAATGAAGTAAATGCCAAATCAAAATAGAATGCCCATATGCAAAATTATGGGATACACTATCCCTTGCCCAATCATGGGATATACTCTATCCCTTAAATTTCCACATTCATTCAGTTTTCACAATCATATATATAATGAAAGAAACCTACTTACCTTTATAGAGACAATTCCACCCACTTCTTGATAATTGGATTCCAATTTAAGGTTCAATAAACCCTAACATATACTCCAGGTGAGAATTATATATGTTAAATAAAAAATTAAGTCAACCTTATAAACTAGATGTAATTCATTCAATCCTCCTTAAGATACATCCTTATCTCGTTACACACATAATACCCAGCAATTTAGGCTATGACAAAGTCATTCAAATATACTTTGCTTCCAATGATGTTATTTCATCAAACACCTATGATGCATCATTTGCCTTGTCATTTCATTAAACACTTATGATGCATCATTTGGCTTATCAATTTCTAGCAAGGTGTAATGTGTAGAACACTTCCCAATAATTAAAAAAAAACATTGTATAACATGATTATCGTGAAGAAAAACCTTAATGACTACTCCATCATACCCCAAAACTCCATAAATTTTCATTCCAACCCATTTATTCATAGAACTCATTACACAAGGGCAAGACTAAAGCTGTCTTGTTCATATACACTCATCTGTCGTGAATTTCCATAGTTAATTTCCACCATAACCAGCATAATTAAATATACTACTTAATCCCATATGCAAATACAAGGATAACTCACTCAAATTCATAATCTAATCTCATGAATTTGCAAGAATATACCTGTCTCTAAAAGAATTTACCCATTAGCTTAGGAAAAACACTTACCACTACAACCTTGGGTTGATTTCCACCTCAAATCCTTAGTTTCTTCCACCAACTATAGCAAGTAGCTTCTTTATTAAGGTTTCCAAATTTTCTCCTTATATTTCATCACTCAGATGAAGGGGATTTCACTCAGTAGTTGTCTAGGGTTCCATTAGTATACCTATCCATCAACCTTCCCCACAAAATTGGGTCGAAAAGAGTGTAAAAATGGAGATTGCAAGAAGGCTAGGGCATGGGAAAAGGGCTTGCATTGAATTTGGCTCAGTTTGGGAGTTGATGGAGCACTTTAAACCTACTCTCCTTTGGTGCTCCAACGTTGTACTCTCATATCCTACACATGCAAAAGACAAATTTTCAATTTTTAACTCAATTAAGTATGATTCATATATCCTTAAATCTTTAATCATTCCTTTTTCATATACAAACTTTACATAAACTAATTGCTTAAGAAAAATTTCTTACCTCAAAATTCTAGGGCGTCATATCCTAGCTCCAGGCCCAGCTCTAGGTGAAGCTGATGGGTGAATTTCACTCACTACATTTGGTATTTTCAACCTTAATTCTATGCAATTTTTTATTATTTTTATATCAATTTAACATGTTTTTATTGTGTGTTTATGTGAGTAGAAGATTGGAGAAAAGGAGAGAAATAAAGCTAAGTTGAAGCACCAAAGCAGCAAAGGAAGTTAAGTGCAAAAGAAATGGAGCAAAGTTAAAGAAGTGAGTGGCAAAATGAGCAGTAGGGCGGTGCCGCCAGCACCAGTGGCTGATCAAAACCCATATTTCATATGTTTTTAATGTTATGGAATTACTACATTTTTAACTTATTTTTAGTAGTTTTTAAAAGGGCTTTTAGAGAGGAGTTTCTAGGGTTTCTTGGAGGCTACTCTTAGGGTTTTTGAAGAGAAAAGAAGGAAGAATCAAGAGGGAGAAGGTGATTTACAGTATGATGATCCACATGAAGGAAGCATTTTTTATTTTCTTCATGAACTAATTCCTTCTTTCTAGGGTGAAGATGTAGCAATTTTTGATGAACCTTATTATTTAGATTATTGATCATTTAATGTAAGTCTGTGTTTTTATTCATGGGTTTCATTTCAATCATTTGATTTGTGTGATTGCTTGATCACCAGTTTCATAAATCTTATCGATTATTTATGCATGGTTAAGGCGCACACCTAATGCACAACCACTCAATTCTAATTGGTTCATAATTCTTAATCATAATGGGTTTTCACCTCAATTATGTTATACACTATAGGTAATTGGAACAAGTGAAAGCACTTAATTTAAACCCGCACACTAAATGGTAATAATCATATCATAGAAAGAACAAACCCAAGCAAGTATTGAATCCAATATCCAAATAGCAAGGAGAGTCATTAAATGGTGAAATCTAACCCCTAAACCTTTACCACTTGCAATCTATCCTAAATTACCTGATAGCCATAGATTTCTAATAATCTTCTTAGTTTATTATTCACATTAGTTTAATCCAAAAGTCATCTTTTTAAAGTTAGTTCTAGTTAGTAACTCAATTTAATTAAATTAGTTGACCATTCTCTATAGAATCAACCCTTGCTCACGAATACTATATTGCTATACACTCATGCACTTGTGAGGTATTATAATTTGAACCATATTATTTTTGGCATCATTTCCAAGGAATGGTTCCAAATTGATTTAATTAGGTTTAGTTATAATTTTTATTTTCTTTTATTTTTGTATATATATTTTAGTATAAATTTATAAATTTTTCTTTTTTTTGGTTTGTAGAGTTTGAATGAACAAAAGGAGATCACTAAATGTAACTCTAATTTCATTAAGTGATCAAAGTGAAAAGGCAAAAGTTGAGCCTAAAAACATTTTTTGAGAAAGAGGAACTTCAAGAAGAGACTCAAGAAAAAGTTACAATGGCAGATAATGCAAAGAATCATGTGGCTCAACCAGCTCAAATAGCTCAATAACTTATGAAAGAGTTTGCACGTCCTATCATTGGAATTTCACCCTCATGCATTGTATTAAATGATGAAGCTAGGAACTATGAATTTAAGCATATTCACTTTAATATGCTTCCATATTTTCATGGTATAGTTGTAGAGGACCCACTGACTTTCATGCATAATTTTTATGTAACAATCTAGACTCTTCCATTGCAAGGATTGACCAAGGACCAAGTATGCATGAGATGTTTTCCCTATACCCTGAAAGATGCAGCCAAAACCTAGTTCATGACTTTGACACCTAGCTCTTTGACTACATGAGAAGCAGTTTACAATAAGTTCATAAGCAAGTTTTACTCCAATGCTAAGACTATTGAACTAAGAGGCAAGATTGCTACGTTCTCTCAACTAGATGGAAAAGCTTTCCATGAGGCATGAGAAAGGTTCAAGGCCATACTGATTCAATGCCCTCATTATAGATATCCATTAGAATTGTTTAATCAATTTTTCAATGATGGACTGACACAATCGTGTCAAGCCATAGTTGATAATGCTGCAAGGGGAGCCATAGGAGAAAAGACTCCAGAGGAGACATATGAGTTATATGAGATGCTAGGAGCCAACTCCTAATAGAAAAGTGTGAGAGGTAGGTCAAGAGGTATTTATGAAGTAAGTTTTAATACATACTTATTTATGCGGATGTCAAAGATGGCTAAGCAAATGAAGTCATTGTGTTCAGTGGTGGCAAACATGAAGCAACCATAGCCTACCTCAATAGAGGGTTGTTCCTTTTGTGGTATATCTAGTCATACATGTAACATTTGCCCCTCCATGGAACACTTTATAGGAGATGCTGAGCAAGCCAATGCACTGAATTTCTACAACTAGCAGCAACTAAGGAATGATCCATATTCGAATTCCTATAATCCGAGATGGAGAAATCATCCTAACAATGAGCGCAACCAGAACTAAGCTGGATCTTCTTTTCAGCCAACAAAGCCAAAGCCTAGTCTCAAAGAAACCTTGCAAAACTTCATGCAAATAATGCAAAATCAATTTTAGACTAACGATAAAAGGTTTCAAAACATGGATTCAAGACTAAATAACATAGAGGCTTCTATGAAAAGGATGGAAACACAACTAGGTTAAGTTGCTGAAGCAGTGCAAGTACACAAACTTGGGCAGTTGCCTAGTCAACCTGAACAGGCAAAAAACTCTTCTTGGGAATCAGTAAAAAGTGAATTCCTCTCTCTTGCCTAGACATTAAATAAAGTGCTTCTTGGGAGGTAACCCAAGCTTTTAAGTTTTTCTTTTTCTTTTAGTTAATTTGAGTTATTAGGAAGAGTTGATTTGTTGCTTTAGTTGATAGGTTAGCATTAGGCTAGTTTGTTTTAGTTATATTTTGAATTTTTGCAATGAATAATTTGCTCTTTTGTGTTAATGATAGGTTGAAGACTTGAAGCAAGTGAATTGGAAGCAAAACCAACGAGGATCCAAAGCAAGGATCACATGATGTAAGTGATGGAGTTGTGGAGTAAATCAAAGTGATTCAACAAAGTCTTGAAGAAGGGGAGCAAAGCACATGAAGCTTCAAAGCCAAGAATCATCACAAGGTGATAGAAAAGAGAAAGAGCTAAACCAGGCAGCGTGATGGCACCGTTGGTGGGTGAGTGAAATTAAAAAAAATTAAAAGGGGCAGCAAGGCAGCGCCGCCAGCGCCCAAAACCCATTTCAAAAAAACCCTACTCGTGCCCACCCCATTCCTCTCTTCTTTTCTCCAAACCCAAAACCCCTCTTTCCCCCTTTATTCTCCACACTCCAAACCCTTCTTCTTCACATCAAATCTATCCCATTCCTTCACCAATCTTACTCCATTACTCTCCCAAACACATCAATCTTCCTCCATCTCTTTCATTCCCTAAGATCTCCACCATCTTCTTCTTCTACAAGCCATCCTCCCAAGTTGGGTTTTCAAGAACACTTAAGGCATGAAGGAACTAAGGTGAAATCCAATCCTTTATACTTCATTGCATCCTTCTTAATCTTTTATTGTGATTTTCAAGAAGAGAAGATGGAATTTGTGATGGAAAGGTTGGTTTTTCAAGTTGCATGTTAGATGTTCGATGAAATGTTTGGGAGAAGTTTGTGTTAATTTTCATGGTGGAATTTGTGCCATGATGTGTATGGGATGTATATGCTTAGATTGGTGTGAAGTTTATGGGATTGTGAAATGACTTTGTCCATATCTTGAAGGAGTTTGGAGTATGATCTTTGAAGGTTCATTTTGAACTCATTGTGCATGTGCATGTGCATGTGCATGTGCTTGGTTTTGAACTTATGAATATGGCATGTTGGGTGAAGTGCAAATGAATTCCTAGTGTTTAATGCAATGTTTGGCTTATGACTTGTTGAATTTTCATGATTAATGCTTCATGAATTATTTATGGGAGTGTTGCCAAGTATGAAAGATCCATTGAACTTGTGTGTGATTGAGGTGCTTGCTAAGTGTTTGTTGAAATACCTAAGTAGAAGTTGTATTGAGAAATTGCTTGCATGAGTATTCTTCGTTATCTGTATTATTCAAGTGTTGAAGTGAAGTGCTTTGTACACTAACATTCAAAATAGCATCATTTAGAGGCATTACAGAGATTTGTGGCTCAACCTAAGTCAAGTGTAGTTTTATCAGTAAGAGAATTATAAGCCAATGCTAGAGCACAGTATGTGGTGGATATCAAAGAGAGAAGAATTCTTGTAAGAGAAAAGATGATTTCATATGATAGGTCTTCTATCAACCACTATTTCGAGTTGGAAGATATTGAGAAGGATGACTATACTGCATGGCTTGAGCAAGGCCCTGATTATGATGCAGCCATCGCTCATTTACCTAGGACAGGCAACAAATGGAAGATGCAAAATGACAGAGTAATCAGCTTTCCACTAGGTCAATTGAGAGCATTCCCATGAGCATGGTATTATTTTATTTCTACTAAATTGTTGAGTTCTAACAATATTTTGGATGTGACCATAGAAATAGCTCAACTAAACTTTGCTATTATGACATGGTTGCCTATCAATGTGGGGAAGATCATTGAGTGTTCCATTACTTGTTTCCTAATTGGAAGGCTGACAAGCAGCCTTGGCCATCCATCTCTGATTTGTCAACTGTGTCTCATGGTGGGTGTTCCTATCAAACCATAAGAAGAACTCCAACCACTACTCCCTCTCGTAAATGATATGGTTATGGAGTAATTGGAAAAGATTAGTGCTTAAAGCCACAGAATATCATTCGCTGCCCCAAGCTCTTCCCAGCAGAGATGATCAAGGCATTCCCAGAGCAGTATGCCCACACTAGCTAGTCTACAAGACCATATTACAAATATGTGGGATTCCAATGAGCATTGGTAGCAATAGACAATGATACAAATTAACTTCCTGATGGATCATGCTATGGCAATATAGTCTATGTTCTAAAACTGCATCTTTTTCCAAGATTTAGGCTCGATTGTCTTTCCAACTCCTCTAGTTTTTCTACTAGCCCCTCACCAACTGATGATGGAGAGTCAGATTCCTATTCTGAGTATTTGATCTAACATATTTCAGGAAAGTCCTCGATTCTATTATTTTCCTTTCACATTGAGGACAATGTTTAGTTCAAGTGTAGGGGAGTAGTTATTTGTTTTGCTTAGCTTTTGTATTTTGTTTAAAGTGCCTTGTTAGAGTGTTTTGCTTAAGTTTGAGTATGTTGAGTCTATTTTTGTGAGATTTATATTATGACTATCAGGATTGGCCTCTGAAAGCAATTGTGTGCTAATATACTGAAATTAATTAGGATATCTCTCTCTTGTTAATTATTAGCATGCTGAGTTTTTTATTAACTTTGCATATAATTTAGGAAGAAGGATAGGCACTCCTAGTGATCTACTAATTCTTATGCAAAATTCTTTCTTCCTCATGACTGATGAAATTTTTTCATTTACATTATGTCATAATCATACAAAGTGCATGTGAATTAGCTAACAGTGTTGTGAATTTATTGACTTATTTTGATTGAAACAAGCATATTAGAACTTGTTTGAGTATCCCTCAAGGCGAAATCCTAGACAACATGTTTACTTGGAAGTGATCTAGGCATTCTTTGATCAATTTAAGCCTTTCAAGCTAACCAATTACATTCATGTCACTAGAGTTCCTATTGAGCTTGATGAATGAATAGCATGTGCAAAGCATATGAAAAACCAACATTCGAATTTTCTTTGTAGCCTCATTATCCTAACCTATTTTACGTAAAAAAAACCATGTGTTGCCTATTAAGAGACATTTTATACTTATGGTTGTTAATAGGTATGAATGAAGCAAAAGAAGATAAGTTTGGGGGATGTGAAAAATTGAGTATTCCATAATAGAGAAAGAAAACAAGGGACAAATGAATTAAAAAGAAAACAAATTTAAGAGTGTGATAGTAATACAGCCAAGAATTAAGAAACGATAGAAAAAACTCCAACAAAAGTTAAACAATCTTGTGCAAGTTTATAATGTCTCTTACTTTGTTGCTCTTTAATTCGTTTGTTTGTTAGCTAACCCAAAGGCCCTATTACAAGCTTAGCTAAGACTTATTGATCCAAGTGAATAAGAGTTTTCTACATTAGTGGAGAAAGATTATGAAAAGAAAGCCTATGATGTGTTTTGTGAAAATGATTAGAATCATTACTTCTCATATTGTTAGTTGACAAGTACGGATGGAGCATGAGATAGAAATATCACATACACTCACACTTTTCACTTCATGGAAGGATTGATGAATTATGAGTTTTATTAAGTTACTTTGGAAGTGTCTTGAATAAATTTTGAATTATGTGTACATGATTAATTTGTCTAACATTTGTTTGATTGTTTAAGAAAGAGGTTATTTTAATTGTTTCATTAGCTTGGTTGCTATTTTGCTTGAGAACAAGCAAGGGTTTAAGTTTGGGGGTATTTGTTAAGTGAATTTCATTTACTTATATTTTATACTTTCAAGGTTAATTCTATTCAATCTTTGATTAGTTTTATGTCAATTTCACATGTTTTTGTTGTGTGTTTAGGTGAGTGGAAGAGTGGAGAAAAGAAGAGAAATCAAGCTAAGTTGAAGCACCAAAGCAGCAAAGGAAATTAAGTGCAGAATAAATGGAGCGGAGCTGAAGAAGTGAAGTGGCAGAATGGGTAGCAGGGCGGCGCCAGCGACTTATCAAACCCCAAATTTTGTATTTTTTTTAATGTTGGGAATTGCTACACTTTCAGCTTGTTTTTAGCAGTTTTTAAAAAGACTTTTAAAGAGGAGTTTCTAGCATTTTTTGGAGGCTACTCATAGGGTTTTTGAGGAGAAAAGAAGGAAGATTCAAGAGGGTGAAGGTGATTCAAGAAGGCAATTTGCAGGATGATGATCTACATGAAGGGAGTAGTTTTATTTTCTTCATGAACTAATTCCTTCTTTCTAAGGTGAAGATGTAGCCTGTTTGATGAATATTATTATTTGGATTACTGATTATTTAATGCAAGTGTTTATTTTTATTCATGGGTTTCATTTCAATCATTTGATTTATGTGATTGCTTGATCACTAGTTTTATAAATCTTATTGATTGTCTATGCATGGTTAAGTTGCACACCTAATGCACAACCATGAGCTTCCTTGAATGAGAAAAATAAAAGGTGAAGGCGCACACCTAATGCACAACCACTCAATTCTACTTGGTTCATAGTTCTTAATCATAATGAATTTTCACCTCAATTATGCTACACACCATAGGTAATTGGAATGAGTAAAAATGCTTAATTTAAACCCGCACACCAAATGGTAATAATTATATGATAAAAAGAACAAACCCAAGCAAGCATTGAATCCAATATCCAAATAGCAAAGGGAGTCATTAAGTGGTGAAATCTAACCCCTAGACCTTTGTCACTTGCAATCTATCCTAAATTACTTGATAGCCATAGATTTTTAATTATCTTCTTAGTTTATTATTCACATTAGTTTAACCCAAAAGTCATCTTTTCAAAGTTAGTTTTAGTTAGTAACTTAATTTAATTAAATAAGTTGACCATTCTCTGTGGAATCAACCTTTGCTCACGCACACTGTACTGCTATACACTCGTGCACTTTGGAGGTATTATAATTTGAACCATCAAAAGCCTAGAAGACCAGGCCTAGGGGTGGCGACAACGATAACAATGGCATCCAACAGCAGCATCCAATGGGCTCAAGCCTAATTGGACTTAGGCCTCAGTGGGCAAACGACCTAGGTACATTGGTCTATGCTAGCGATCCAGGCACACCGGCACCGGTGTCAACTTTTGGTCGCCAATCCGGTAAGTGGAATTGGATGGTAGAAACACTTTTTAGGATTTTTAGGTTCGGTGATCTCTGATTTGGATAATTAAATAGTCAAGTTTGGGATTTTCAAATATTCTAGACTCATTAGAAGGGTAAGATTGACCAAATAGTAGCAAAATCATAAGATTTTCTTAAGCAACCATGATAAAATGAGATTTATTACCTTAGAATCATTGTGTGGTCTATTAAACTAGACTAGACATGGTTTAAGATGAATTTTTCTGTTAGTACCCAATAGATTGCATACATTGGTATAGATTATTATGCTAATGGCGATGCCAGTGGAGCTACCTTATGTGTGGCAGGCCGCCCAGCTGGCCTAGAGCATAGAAGACCACTAGAGCTTACCGATGGAGCTGCATTATGAGTAGGCTTGCCCGAGTGACCTAGAGTGCAAAAGAAATTTTCACATCACTAGTGCAGCTACCTTATTAAGCTAGCCTAGGATGAAACATAAGAATATAATGTACAAATGATAGTATATGATATGAATTATTTTGACACATGTTGATTACATCCACTTTGCTTACTGAGTTTATGACTTACACATTTACTATTTTATTTTTCATAGAATGCTGCTCGAGGAGGGCATTAGTTCATGATCAGGGGTAGATGATGTTAATTGTCATTTCAAAAGAATATTAAAGATATTTATATTTTATATTTGTATGAGACTTAAATTATGGATTTGACAGATATTATTATTTATTTTTATTTGTGGTTACTTTTATGATTATGTATCATCTAAATTAGGATAGATCTTGGAAGAATCATCCTCAATTTTGAAAATGGTATTTAATTATACTATTTTTGGGTTTGGGTCGTAATAGTTTTGATGATAACAAAACTTGAAAATGACTTGAACTTAGGCTAATAAAGTTATGCTCAGATTTTGAGTGATAGAGGAGACCTACAAAGGAGACGAGAAGGGCTACATAGGTTTGTTGGGGCCACTAGAATAGTATTTTGAACTTTGGACTAATAGAGGAGAGCTACAGTGGAAAGACCGAGGCTACAAAGGTCTACACCACTCGCTATTTATAGGGTGCTCTAAGTCACAGTGTACAAAGGTCTGTAGAGCTCTTTATAAAGACCATATTTTATAAAGGCATGGATAGAGGAAACTTATAGAGTTCTTCAGGGCCACAATCATCTACAAAGCTTTTTGACAAAGGAAAGGTTACACCTATAAAGGTCTATAGTCATAATGGTCTAAAATTGATGTGACGTTTCAATAGGCTAGATTTCAATGGTATTCTTCTAAACATTCAAAAGCCTCTTTAGAACTTAAAAATAGGAGTTTAATTCAATAAAAAGTAGAAGCTTGAGGGTCTAAGTACTACAAATGAATCAATCATATGAAACCCAATTAAGTATCCAAGTGCATTCACTCTAAGGTTCAATGAGTTCAAAGCTACATCAAATCCATTTGTATACATCTTTGCCTAGTTAGAGCATTACATTTGTACATCCTTATTTGAATTTTTTACTGCAAGGAAGGGGATCCTTCTAGTAGTAGAATGGTGTAAAGAGTTTGTTGGTAAGCTCAGAGAAACCAACATTTTAGAGTTCTTGGTAAGTTTAGAAAAACAAGGTAGTATAAGAGTTCTTGATGATCTCTAAAAACCAAAGGAGGTGTGATTCTACATGTGATTAGTGTAACTTAAGGTTAGGGATACTTGGAGAGTGGAGTAGGTGCCAAGTGAGCCCAAACCACTACAATCCTTGTATGCTTATGTACTTTCATAGCTATTCATTTTCTGTACTTGATCCACTTAATCTTCCAATCTTGCTTGGTTTTGTGGTTTGCCATACACCTTATTTTGGGACCAACAATTAGCATTAATCTCAGAGTCAACATAAGATACCATTTTTAACTCGTAGAGTGTCTCAACCTAACCTAATTTGATAATAGAATTAGAGTTAGGTTAATGTGGTTATAACCCGACCCGACACCCATTTTTAACAACTTTATAAAAAAGATACATTTGATTTTTGATTTGCTACCTATTATTTTAGATAAAATTGCAAACCCACCTCCAATTATTTTAAATAGGAATGTAAAATGCAAAGCTATTTCTTTTGTTTGAAAGATAACATCACATTAATCTTTTCTTTAATTCATTAATCCTTATATATTTATTTTTAAGATTGATATATCAAAAATTTATCCTTTTTAAACATATTTTTAAGATTAATTATTATTTTAAATAGATGAAAATGTGTTTATATAAGAGATATAAACCTAAATTATTGACCCAAAGCTAACTAGAATTTGAGAAGTTTGTGTAAAGGTAAGGTTGACCTCCAAATCAACTCGATCTATAAATAGGGTTAGGTTGACCTTGACCCAGTATAACCCAACACAATTTGCACCTTTAATTTCAATAATATCTTATATAATAATAAAGTTTGAAGGTATTTTTTAAATATGACAAAGTTATTAGTTTTTGTCACTATTAACTAACCTACTATTAACTATTTTTGAATATTCCCATACTAATCTAGAGAGGGTCCTTAAAACCATGGAATGAAGCACTACCTAGGGTGAGTTAGAGAAGTGGAAAGAAAGCTAGATTTCAGGTATTCTCTTTTCTTTTTTATTTGTTTGAAAAGGAAAGCAAGTTGGATTTCTTCTTCTTTTCTTCTTGCAATCTAGGATTGAGATGATGGGTGTGTTGAGAAAGGAGAAGATATGGGGTTCATCATAGATGACTTGATTTTAGATATTCTTAGACTTTTATCTTTAAAAAAAGCATGGCAGTTTTCATGCATTTCTAAAAGTTGGAGGTATCATATCCTTTAAAGCTCAATTCTTTACTTAATCCTTTCAATTGTTACTATTGTAAGATGATTTGGAGAAATCTTAGTACTTGAGTGGGATTCATTGGAAGATAAGCTTTTGCTATTGTTGAGAGAAGCCACTAAGTTAAAAGGAAATTATTTGCAAGCACGAGACTTGATAGCAAGAATGAAGAAGCTTGATAGCTAAACTTTTTCTATAAATAGGGGAATATGATTAAAAGTTTTGATTTTCTAGCCAATAGAATTAAGTTCAACTCTAGCTTTTTATTTCCATAACAAGAGTGGGGTAAGTTTGCCATCAATCTACTATGGTAAAAGATGCCCATTTAGAATGGTTGCAAGGTCTAAGCCTTACATGATCTCCTTAATACCCCTCTTTCTTATTCTTCCTCTATAACGTCTACCTCACTAGGATTAATATAACAAAAACAATGAAGAATTTGTTGGTCCCTTGCTTAAGGTAGCTCAAGAGTGGGAGGGTGTGGGGTTGAATTGAGCTTTCAAAAAATATAGCCAAATAAAATCCTTTGTGCAAATAATGTATGAAAAGAACAAACAGCACAGAAGACAATTTGTTTTATAATTGTTTAGCCCAAGCTAGGTTCCTACTTTATTTTCTAAGTCAATCATGCTTACTGCACTTAGATTCTACTAATACTTGTCAACTAGACAAAAGTTGGTTTTCCAAAGCTCACTAACAACTCTTACAACCTCAGCAAATTTCTCTTTACTTACTAAATTCAATACAGAACAACTGTGAGCCCCTTGCTTGCAGATATGAAAACTGTAAGTAACTTATACAATGAAGAGTTCCTCTTACTCAAGCAAATGTGTATAGAATTTAAGAACAAGTAAATAAATTATTTTGCAATAAAAGTAAGAACTTCAAACTCTTTAAAGTTAATTGATCATTGATCATTGAATGCTGATTCAGAGTTCTGCGTAGTGGGAATTGAAACTTGGAAGAAAACTTTGAATACTATGTAAATTCTCTTTTAATTCACTCAACTAATTTCTTTCTTTCAATTTGATCTTGTATTTATATCCTTGGAAGTTGATTTAGCTATTGTTTGTTATTTCTAAAAACTTTTCAACCATTTTAGATTACTTAAAATACACTCAATCAAAAATTCTTCATTTTTCTTCTTTAGAACTTTGAAATTTTACTTCAAAACTATGAAGGTTGGGTGCATGTTTCAGTTACCATTGTGCATTTAATTCCAGACTTCTGAACTTCACACTTCATTCCTCTAAAGATGTTTTGAAGGCAAGTCGACTATTTCAAAACTCTAAAGGTTGGGTTGTTGTCTTTGAAAGTTCTTCTGAAAGACAGATAGCCCCAACTAACAGTAATAGCTAGTGTTTCAGACTTATGAAACAATTTTTCTTCCTTAGAAAGTTTTCTCAAATTTGAAACTGATTCTAAACTACATTTCAGACTTCTGAGAGTGGAAATCCTTCTTCTGAAAATACTTATGAAATGTCCTTTGGTCTGATTTGATTTTAGATGAAGCTTGAAGCCTCTGAAGTATCCTCTAAAGGTTGACTATATTCTGAATTTGTCTTCAAAGTAACTTACATACTTTTGAAGTTTTGATTTCTTTCTCTGAACGATCCTTTGAAAATTTTCAAACTTCACCTTGCAACTTCTAAACTATCTTCCAAAATTTTCTAACTTTTTTGGAACCTCTGAAACAACTTCTAAGACACTTGAGCTAGATTTCAAAGTCTTCTTTAATCTTCTGAATTATCCTCTAAAGTTTCAGAGTTTGTTATTCTTTCTGCATTTACATGTTTTCTTCCTCTGAAAATTTGAATAGTGATATTTTTTTATTTGTTTCTTACTCTGCACTTCATATCAATAGTAGTTTGTCTTCCTAGTATGTTATCTTGACTTTATCTTTTTTATCACTACAACACTTGGAAATTAGCTTATTAGTATCTAACTTTCTCACTCATATGTTTGCTCATTATCAAAACTTGGCTCATATACCACATTCATTATCAAAATCAAGTTAAGTAGGGGGTTAGACTCAACTGAATTGGTTGAAGTCAAAAAAGGATTTGTTTAAAATTTATAGAAATGAAACTATCAATAATCAGATTTAGAGAAGAAATTTCATTGTGTTGGTGGTTGTTACTCTAATTGGTATCAAGGATGAAACAATAGATAGAATTCGATTGCGAAAGGAGGGAATGACTTCTCTATTGAGTATAGATGAGTTTTGATCATGGAATTGGAGAAATGTCTTTCAGGATATTCAAGGATAATTTAGGGAAGTTAAGAAATTTTAAATGACTATTGTAGTAAATTTGATAGATTTATTATATCTAAAATATATTTTCAAACTTTATTATCATATAAGATATTCTTGAAACTATGTGGTTATATTTGAAATCAACCCATTTTTTGGATAATAAATTTTTGCATCATAATTAATTAATTAATTACTTATTATAACTTTTATTTGCATATAGATAGCATTTTCAAATATTATTATAATATTTTACTTACAAAATATTAATATTTTTATCTATAGTTAACATAAAATATTTAAAAAATAGATTAAATTTGTTAAAGAAAATAATATGAAATATATAAAAGTATCTTAAATGTGTAATATTTATGATTAGCATCTATTAATTGCAGTTCTGTGGCTATTGTATGATGACTAAAAGTATCTTAAATGTGTAATATTTATGATTAGCATTTATTAATTATAATTTTGTGGCCATTGTATGATAATTAGAAATATTTATTATGTGATCTATAATAAATAAAAATTATAGACATTAATATTTATTGAAAAATAATCACATGACACACTTTATTTTTTTATTTTCTTAGAAAACATACATTTAACAATTTTGATGATATACCTAATATAAAATATATTATTAATGGTCCCAAATAATTTCAATGATAATTATGTCTAACATTTAGTATGCAAAATTATCTAAAACAAACATTTAGATGGGCCATAACAAACTAGAGTCAATTTTTTTATCATTAAAGTCATTTAATTAATTTGTATAATTTTTATTTATTATGGATCACATGAATGAATTTTTAGCAATAACAAATGAAGTTATATTTTAGGACATATTATTTCTAAGTGTCATGTAGTATCCAGGGAACTCAGCATAATGGATGATTACTAGGGATAATAGATATGCAAGATAATTTTATATTTTTTATTTTATTTTATTTAACAAATTTAATTTATTTGTTAAAGTTTTTAGGTTAAATGTAAATGAAAGGATCGATATTCTTTGATTAAAAGATTATAATAGCATATAAAAATATTATTTACGCACAAACAAATATTATAATAATTAAATAATTAATTGTATTAAAAATTTTATTACATGGTTTACGCATTTTAAATTATTATATAAATAATTAGGATTTACTGACTAAGATCACTGTAGGAAATTCTGGGAAATGAGGGTTGAAAAGTTATACATAGCTGTCTGGTTGAATATCTATGACAATATTCCTGGGATAATACACGAACCTCGTCCATTTGCTATAATCTACGTGGCAAAGAAATGATTCTCTGACTTTTTCCGTTAACTATGACAATGTTAGGTGTCAACGTATGACACACTAACTCAGCATGAACCCAATCTTAACCTAATTTGCAAAAGCTTTATCCCAATGAAAACACAAGTCCTGTTGGTCGAGGCTTTAGAGGCTTAAACCAAATTCCAAATTTTTGTGGTGTATAAACCAACATAATTAAATTCGAAAATTGCCTTTCTCAGCCCACCAACTCAGTAATACCCAGCTAAATTCACCTTAAATTATTTTAAAAGAATAGATGGACAAGTCGTGTTTCACACCGACGCTGGCGAAGTAGATGTCATGATTCACATCAGGGACATGAGCCAAGCACAATTCCGCCCTCACCCAATCCCAAAAATTCGAGTATCACTGTGCGTTGTAATGTAGCAATCTAGTCATTGTCCAACCACGGTTTTATTAGGTCCGTTGGGAAGAACAATCCACCAGGGAATTGAGGCTAACCATCGAATGAGGTCGACCAAATGTCCATTTGAGATGAAACAAATAATGGGTCACTTAATCACTGATGTAACACATGACAAGTGCATCGACTGGTCTTTTTCGCATTGGGCGTTTTATTCGAGGGGACCAACTTGCCCACTGAATAGATGTTCTAACTGCTAATTAAACAACTGTTTGCGTGGGACCCGTCCACTAATTAAATACGCCATGCATGGGTGGTGGGGGCGATTTATCACCGCAATGTAGGAATCATGCGACGCTCGAGCGACATCATTTTACACCACGCTCTGCTCCCGTTTTGCACATGGGATTGGTCTTCTAAGTCTGATCAAAACCGTTGACGCAATAGGAAAATCTTTAGTGATTCACCTAATGAGAAGATTGGGAGAAAGATCAAGTGCTGCACTTTCTTTACTAGATAGTTTTCGGCTGGAATCCAGTTGGACGTGTTGCATCTTTCCATTTGGTTTTCACTCCAATTACGTTAGCACTATCTTCCATAGCATCAACGATTTGGATTACTGAAATGTGAGCTCTATTGAAATTTCAAAATGCAATTTATGTCCGTCAACTATGCGAATTGTAGAAGCTTCTACAGGGCTAAGAAGATACACGATTTATACCGTATCAGCCACATAATAGACCGATGCTGGGCCAACTAGATGAGCGGTTCAGATCATTTGGAATTTAGAAGTCATTCTTGGTGTTTATAAATTTTAGGCGAAAACTTGCGATGTACTCAAATAATAAACAGCCCGGCGCCCGCCGCAATAGAAAGTTGATTTTATTTTTTTCAGCAACGGATACTTGATGACCGGCATTAGCCGGTTACACACCCCGCGCCAGTGGAGGAATTATGAAAAGCTCCTCGCTTTTTTGCAAGTGCCCAAGGAGAGGGGATTATTTAATTATTTTATTCTTCCAGAATTGCCCCTGTTTAATTTTCTAATGACATGGGGCTCTAATTAAGAACATTGGATAAGAAATAGAAAGTTAATTCATCATTTGGATCCGTGACAAGAAAAATATTCAAACTCTAACAAATTAAAGAAAAATAAGAAAATAATCTTATAAATATAAAGCTAATGATTAAAAATAAAATAAATAAAAATTAAAAAAGAATTTAAATAAAAAAGGAAGTAATAATTTAAAATATAAATAATAAAAAATATGACTTTTAAGTAGGTAAATATTATATTTTTAATTAGAAAGGATAAAATAATGAAAAAAATTTATTTCTTTTTTTGTTACTACCTAATAGAGCTCAAGTTATAACATACAATTAAAGCAGTTTAAGAATATAATTTTTATTTTTAATATTAAAGATTTTTTGAACTATAACTTTCAAAAATTACATACTGTACTACAAAAATATTTGAAGGTTAAGCAATATTACATAGTTCAAATAACAAATATTTTATCATATTATTTTTTAATATAAACATCTACAAAAGCAAAAAATATTTCATGACACTATTTTTTAATATAAATATCTACAAATGTGATGATTATAAGAAAAAAAATGATGAATAAGAAATAAGTCTTTTAATAAGTAATATTATTTTAGGTTAAAGAGATAATTATTTTCAAATTTTTCTTTATCTATTGAAAAAAATAATATTGGTAGGAGTGTTTAATCTTTTTTTCTCTTCTTATTACTTGTAGATTTCTTATGCTAAGTTAAGGTAAAATAAATCATCAATGAGATTGATAGAAATAAAATTATTTCTCAAAATCATGAAATTTTTATTTAATTACTTAATCAATATTAATTTTTAGAAATAGTTTTTATAATATTAAATTTTTATTTATTTCATATTTATCCATGTATGTTCTTGATCTCTACATCAAGTAACTAAATAAGAGCTCCCTTAACTTAGTTCATCTTGTTCAAGGTTGAAGAGTTATGTAAAATAGATGCACTTGTATATATTTAATTAAAAATTTTATTTTCTAAGACTTGATTTGACATATATATTTGATAATAGTCTTAATTTTTTATTATTATTTGTTATTTACCCTATTAATTTTAAATTTATTTATTTTATGTTTGACATTACTCTTTATATTTGACATTTATTTATTATTATTTATGTTTGACATCATTTTTATTACATTACAACTACATCCACGTAACCCTTCAATAGCTCAAGTGTTTTATGCGCCTCATGGTCATGAAAGGTTTGTGATGAGAAAAAAAACATATTTTTATAAATCTATTCATTGTAGCTTCGGACCTGAAGGACTTTTTGGTCTATTACCATGGGCATTTTAGTCAACTGGTTCGCTGGTTCTTTTGAGCATCCTTTTTGTAGCTTTTTTGGTTGCTGCAGCGCCTACACTCATTAGCCTCCGACAGGTGTTCTCGTCTTCTTCCCCCATAGTCGCCGGTTTTCTCTGCCAATTCGATTCGTCGCTCCAAAAGGTAAGGGTAATACTAGCAGATTCTTTTCTTTCCTTTTTTATTGCTGTAATTGAGAAGCTGCCACCGTTGGAATTTTCAAAAACCCGACGAAGTCTCTGACCGTTAAGTATGCTTCTCTGCCGGATTCGAATCCGGAAACTGATGCTGCATAAAAATTGAATTCATTTCTTTTGGCGGTAGCGATTCAAATGTAGCAAAGTTTAGGTTTTCATATTGAAAATTTGCAGTCTCTTGTTCAATAGAAATGATGGGAAAACAAAGAAGAGGTTTCTTGAGGTATTTCCTTTGTATTTGCTCTTATTGGGTTTTCTTTTTCCTTGTTTTTTCATTAGCTTTCTGTTCTGTATATACTTTGAATTATGTGGTTGTGGGGTTTGAGGGGTTTTCCTCTGTTTTTGAGATCGTCGTTGGGTTTTTTGTTTCTAGTCACCGTATCGCTTCCTGTAGCCTTTTCTGATGCTTCGTTCTTACAAGTTTTTTCTTTGTTTCTTCGTTTTAAAATTTTCTTGTTTTCTTCATTTCCAAATTCCGGGGTGGTTTCTTCTTCCTCTCACCCCTCTTGTCTTCATATTTGACTACATAATTTGATAGATTGCCCTGTTTTCGAGGAGAGAAAATAGTCGCACTCTTCCCCTGTAGAACTTTCCTTGGTCTAATTTTCCTTTTCTTTTTCTGTATTTTACCCGTTTTTTTGTTTTCGGGGTGGCTTAGACTTTAAAATTGTAGAATTGTTGAATTTGATGGTTTGTTCCGGTCCCGAGTTCTCTTTCTGTTTGTCCTGCAAGCGGAAGGAGAAAGTTCTTGAAACTGTGCGTAGAAGTGCTCTGAACACTGAAAGTTTTTGTTCCTCCTCCTCCCTGTTTTTTCTATACTATTTTTGGCTCCCAAGATCATTCTTGCACTTCCTAGTAAAGGATGATCTAGGAGTCGGGGAGGAAAACTCGCTGCAGAGGACGTAAGAAGGATATTTTGATCATTTATCGCGTTATTCTGAGGTTCACTAGCATGGTAATCCCTAAAAAATTAATTCTTTCTTTCTCCAGATAGTCCAAGAAGGGTTTAATGGGAAATTCTACAACTACCAGGGAGAAATTGTACTCTGTAATTTACCTAATTGCGGGACTCGGTGCTCCTTTACTTCTATGCGACCAGGATCAGCATTAAAATTGGGAACCTTTCACTCTTCTCTGTAGCCTAAACATTGTTTATGGAGCTAGATTTCCCTACTTCCTAATTATCAGACTGACTCTCTTAATCTGTTCTGTACTTCTCTTTCTCAATTTTTTTCCTGTACAGTTTTACTGCTGTATTGGGCTCTAGTTGATCCTTCCCTGGATAAAAACCTAGAGTTTGGTTTCTAGTTTCAGAGATTTAGAGAGTTTTCAAGGTTATGGGAAAATTTATGTGGGCGTGAATCTATTGATCAATTTGGGCATCAGATTTGCTATACATAGCACACTCAGATCTCTCTCTCCATTCTTCTGCTTCGAATTTGAAGTTCTGTTCGCACTTCTTCTTTTTTTTCAGGTTTTCTATTTTTTTATTTTCCAGGGATTCATTTGTGTGTGTGTGTGTGTGTGTGTGTGTTGTTTTCTGTGGCGAGGATCATGAAACCAGCTCTTTCAGAGCTCTGCATTGAAGCACCAATGTCTCCTATGAGAGGACTCACAACAGACCATTTCCATAGTTGTCTTGCTTATTTTCTCAAGTTGGTTTCTCCCAGTTCTGGGCAATCATTATGAAAGTTTTCTTGCAGAAGATTATGATAAAGAAAATTGAGTGAAGTTGTTTATTCGTTGTTCCTAAAAGATGTTTCTTGCTCTTGACTCAATTTCTTTTTATTGCATCAAGGTCCAGAGATTTGAGTTTCATTGTTTCTAAGTACCTATAATCAAAATCTAACTCTCTTTTGCTTGTGTAACATCTCATCTATCAATATTCTTCAACTTATCATTTTTTCCCTGGATCAGGTATTTCAATTGCCTTCTTGCTTGGTGCCTAATTTCAAGCAAAGAGTTTGAATGCTGTTTGTAAGTTCTGAAAATACTTCCCATAGAGTTTTCAAAGATGAGAAAGCTGTTTTTCTTTAGATCCTCTGCTTCTGGCGGTGGAAACAACAACCCTGTTGCTCCACCACCCAGCAATGACAGAGGAAACTGGGAGTTCCCTTCAGTGAGTTCTACAGGAAGCCAAGCAGCTGACAAGTTTCAGAAAAGCTCAAGTGGCACAAGAGACTTGGTTTCTGGGGCAGGAAAAAAATTCCCTGAAAACCTGAGTTCAGGTAGCTCAGGCCAGAGAAAGAGTCTTTCTTTTTCATCTCCAGCCATGTGCAATGATCTGGAAGAAAGGGATGTGAATTGTTCAAGTGATTCAAGCAGATCTCCTAATAGTGGTTATGCTCCTAGCCATACGGACGATTATCCTGTTCGGTAAGTGCTATTAGCCTGCACTGAAGTTTAACATCTCAGGTTATTGCTTTGATCTTCATTGAATGTTTATTGTTTCTGATTCTTTTTTTAGGTGGTTGAGATTGTTATACATAAAGTGATTGTAGGGTTCACTGTCAAGCATCATAAATATCAATTTTGGTGGAAATTGAAGAAATACGAGACCTTGAGATGTAGTTCCTATTTTCCTTCTGGGAAGTTCTGTTCAATAGGATATCATTAATCATTTTTATGTCAACTCTTGCTTTGTGGCTTTCATCGGGTATTCTACAAGTAGTCTTGTGTTTTCTTCTTTTGTTTGCATACATTGTCAATTTTTTCTGTTTCTACATGCCTTAGGGATTTCTTTGGCTTAAATGTTAGGTGGATGCTACCTGGCCTAATATTTTAACTTCTACTCTCTCTCTCTCTCTCTCATATTTTGACTTTAGTGTTTTTTGCTCTATGAATGTTACCTTTGTTGATCACCTTTTTTTGGTTGTGGTTATATCAGGTGTCGCTCACTTGCTCCCATAAGGCATCCAAAACCTAGAAGAGGTAGTCCTGCAGCTATTAGAAAGACAAATGCAGTGGATAGGCTCGACTCTCCCAGTTCAAGTAGATGTTATTTCGATTCATCTGGTAACTCTCCACATAGCTCTCCAGTCCCATTAAAGTGCAGACCTGCTCATCTACCTCAGCTTCCAAATCAGACCCTGGACTTGTACATTGATGGGGAGCAGCATGAAAGAAATTTCACACGCAAAAATGATCATCAAAAGGGTGCTGTGGTTGCTGGCAACTGTAGTTTATTGGGTAATCAATTACTGTCTAGGTCAAGGTGGCTGCCACGAGTGCATTCAACTGCACCTGCTTCCCCCGCAAATGACAGAGATCACCTGTGGTCATGCTCGTTTGGGGAGGCCGAAGACACCTGTCTGTGTCGCTTGTCCAGGGATTGGAGAAAGGATGATATTGGGCCCGCTTCCCCAAAGAAGCTTGCCAAGAATGTTGTTGAGAGTCTATACTGTGTTTTTCCTCGAAGCATAAAAATAGAACAGGTAGATTTCAACTCTGAAACTACCAGCACCATTGTTGAAGATATCTATGAGGATCATTCGGAGTCACATCCTGCTCCACAGTCATTTGGTTTCACTGATGCAGATTCTGACTGCCATCCATCTGAAACTCCTTATGCAGCTGCAAATGGATATTGCAGAAAGGAAATCTTGGGGCTTGAAAAAGAATTTTACATTCCTGAGGATTATCTGGTGGGTGTGAAACATAAATATCCATTTAATTCAGCCAAAAAGGAAGAGTGTGTAGATGCGGAATTATGCAGAAAAGCAAAGGAAGCTGAGCAAAGGGTTATTCTTCTATCAGAAGATATTGATCAGGTGGACCTGCAGAATGGCAGTGACAACATTTCAACATTGCTTCAGATGATCAGTGACATCACTGATGATAGAAGAAACTTAGCACTTGAAGTTTCTTCTCAGATAAAGAGTCGAATTGCGGAGAGGGCTTCTGCTAGTGAAGCACTAAAATGTGCACAAGTAGAATTGGATACACAGACGAGGAGGCTAGAAAGGGAGAAGAATGAAGTGCAGGCACGTTTGGAGAAAGAGTTGGATAGAAGGTCAGGTGATTGGTCATCCAAGCTTGAAAAATACCAATCTGAAGAGCAGAGGCTGAGAGACCGTGTTAGGGAACTGGCAGAACAAAATGTATCACTTCAAAGAGACGTTGCTTCCTTTAGCAGCAGTGATGCAGAAAATAGAAGCAAAGTAATGAGTTTAGACATGCAGCTGAATGAAGCGATGGGAAGATTAGAAGAAGAAAAAGCAGAGAATATCAAACTTTCGGAATCCTTGTTGCAGCTGCAAGACTACTCCAAAAGGATGGAAGCAGACCGAGGTTGCATCAAGAGAAGCTACAATGAGAAGGTGAAGGAAAACAAGGAATTGCAGAAAGCCATTACCAGGCTACAAAGGATTTGCGGAGAACAAGAGAAGACAATTACTGGGTTGAGGCAAGGGCTTAGTGATGATATCTGTGACCAGTCAACACAAAAAGTTGACATTGTAGCTAAGCTGCAAATGGAACAGGTAAGATTAATAGGTGTAGAGCAGAGGCTGAGAAGGGAGCTTGAATCTTGCAGACATGAAGTGGAATCCCTTAGGCATGAGAACATAAATCTCTTGGGCCGCTTGCAAGACACTGGGAATTGCCCAGTCTCTGCAATAAAGCTTGACCAGGAGCTCCGCACTCGAGTTGACAGCTTACAGAACAATTCCCTGTCACTGCTTGATGACTGTGGGAAGCTTTGTAGCAAGTTGCTGGAATTTGTGAAGGAAAACACATACTGTATTCCTGAACCTCCTAGTTCAGAGGAGGCACAAGAAGTTCAACATCGGTTTGATGGGTATTCAATTATTGAATATGATATGAGATTCCAGACTTTTCTGAGAAGAGTTCAAAGTTTAAAGAAAAGCCTACAAATGGTGTCTTCAATACTGCAAGAAAAGGTCAATCTTGATGCTTCCAAGTCCAAGCGGAGCACTAATGAGATTGCTACTTCAGGACAATTGCTGGAACAAGCATTAGAGGTACCTCTCTCTCTCTCTCTCTCTCTCTCTCTCTCTCTCTCTCTCTCTCTCTCTCTCTCTCTCTCTCTCTCTCTCTCTCCCTCTCTCCCTCTCCCTCTCCCTCTTTCTCCCCTCATTATAAGGAGTTGCTATTTTGCAATCACTTTGGAGTATGATTTTTGGTTATTAATTATTTGAAATATGATTTACAGCTATTGGATACTAGCACAATCATCTTAGGTTTAATTGTTGGATTTTATTGTAAGATTATTATTGTTCAACAAGATGCTCCACCATAGCCCAAAGCCGGTACATTCGATGGAAATTGAAAGGCTATCTTTGGTCCACAAGCAAGATGTTATATGTTGGTGTGGATCTGTTGATTCAAGATTTTCCATTTTTTTAGCTGCGGTATTGTCACCTGGGTGGGGTAGACAGTACAATAGATTGCAAAAAGAGAAAATTACTTTCTATTGTAGATGACTAAAGGATTTGTCGATTAAGTTGACAATTTAAACCAAAAACTTTATAGGAAGAATGTGAAAAAAGTAACGAACAACTTGTTTCAAAAGTTCATAAAATTTTACTTCCAAAAGTAACAGAGTAATTTAAACCAAATCAAATGTGTATTTTCTTTAAAATGGATGTGATCGTTTGAAATGAAAATTTGTCTAGAAAGGAAATTTACTTTCAATAAAATCAAAATAAACAAGGAAATAAGAATAAATGCATATTTCAAAAATTTGCCAAATTTTGCTTCCAAAAGTAATAGAGTAATGTTAAATGGATACACCGTGTATTTTCTTTAAGGAGATGTTTTATCAAATATTCATTATCTGATGTAATAGTTTGAATTGAAAATTTTCCAGGAAAAAAATTTACCCTCAATACGATCAATATAAACAAAAAAAAATGACGAATAAATGCATCTTTCAAAATTTTCATCTAAAAAGAAACAAGATAATTTAATGGTATTTCCTTTATAGTTATATCATCAATTACTTTGCAAATACAATGTCTGCACTTGAGACGACATTACTTGGGTAATAAAGAGGAATGCCTCTACACATTTCATTTAATAACAAAAAGGAAAAAAATTGAAGAATAATGTACATATAAAAAATTTTCAAACTCGTTCTTCCAAAAGCATAAAAGGTATATTTTCTTAATAATCTTATCATTAATTATTTTGCTAAATGTTTACACTTGGGATTACATTACTTATGTTTTAGGGGCTGATCAGTCAGGTGTATGTAAGAGGATGTATTTGGAATGTAATGGAAAATTATGTAAGAGGATGTATTTGGAATGTAATGGAAAATTATGTAAGCAATATAGGGATAATGTCAGCATAAAATGAATAAATTTAAAATAGATAGGTGGGTAGTAAATAAAAATATAGGTAATGATGAAAAAAATAGGGTTATTATAAGAAGTATATGTCACATCAAGTCTTGTAAAATGGATTTGCCAAGCAAATCCATCCAGTTCCATGTAACCGATCAGCCCCATGGAGGAATACCTCTACTTCCCCGATAGGTTTAAGGTTTTTTTCTATGCCTTTATGCTTCTGCTGTTTAGTGATCATTTCTATTTTATCATTATGGTGTAAAATGCCATCATTGTTGATGGCCGACCCTAAACAATTTGTTTAGCATACTTTAGTTTTGAGTGTTTGAAGTGAAAGTTAAGTACACATAGTCTACCTATCTAGTCTCTTGAAATTGGTTATGGTTCCATGTGAGGATGGTCCAACCTACGCTGCGATCCAGGTGGTTTGGGTAGGGGTAGGATGGGTTGGAGTTAATCTTAACCTTAACCTTGACCCTAACCCAATTTCTAAAATTTCAATCCCGATCATAACTCAATGTATTTTTTTAAACTTCAACCTTAACTCAGTCCTATTTTTAAAATATAGGTTAGGTAATGGGTTAAAAATGGGTTGATAATTTAGGTTAAAAGCAAATCGAAAGTGTGTTAAAAAAAGTTAAGAATAATATTAAATTAAACAAAATAATTCTAAAATTTATGAAAGTTTCACCAATCAACACAAATAATCATAGATAAACTAAAATAAAGTTTTTAAATGAATATACATTGAAAAAAGTATTTGTAAGAACGAACTATCTTGACTCTTCAATGCCTAAGAAAATATAAAAATATTATCGCCTTTTATTGATTCAAGTAAATAAATAAAGAGGGAAAACAACATATAAAAGCCAAGCTAGGCCTTAAAAGTGCTAAGAAAAAGATAAATAGATTTAAAAAATTAGTTGTTAACAGTTGAAGAGTTATATTAAAAGGTGGAAAAATCAGGTGGTCGAGTTGCCTGCCTATCAACCCTAACCAACCCAAACTTTTTAACCTAAGTTTTAATTTACTCAACCCCAACCTACCAAAACCAGTTTGGGTTGGTTAGGTTGTGGGTTGACCCACCCTAACCAACCCAAGTTGCACCCCTAGGCTTGGGTAACTGGAAGGCTTTAATCTTCCTGCCTTTTATTTCCAATTTTTAAGCTGTCTGCTTGTGTAACTTGTTTAGAATGCATTGCATCTGCTGCAGTGAATTTGGAAACTCTGAAATGGGTCTTGATTGTTTTTGCAAAAGTCCTGATTGCTTTCTTGAAGCTTCAATCTTGTAAGCCTAATTTATTCATTCTATTGAGCAAATTCATCTTCTGTGTTTGAAGTTTTAGTGCTGCTTTATGCAGTTCGATGCAGAGCTAGAGCTCAAGGCTGAAATTCTACTCACAAAAGTACTACGAGAGAAGTTATGTTTTAAAGAGCTTGAACTCGAGCAATTACAGGCTGAACTAGCAACATCTGTGAGGGGTCATGACATTTTAAGATCTGAAATTCAGATGGCACAGGATACAATTTCTTGTTTGATCCACAAGATGAAGGACCTAGAACTACAGGTGAGCAGTTGGTCATTCTGCAGAACAACTCAACTCTATGATACACCAATATGTTCACCATCAGTCTGAATGGTATTTTCTTACCATAGATTGCTGGGATTGAATCCAACACATTAATGCTATGGCATCAATTCAAGATATCACATTGAGGTAGTTAAAAGGTGTAACCTCAAGTATCTGAATGTTTGTTATCTATGCATTTGTCTTACATTTTTTTGCATATGTACTATATATTTATTGGTCTAGTGGTTGCCATGTTAATCATTATGTTTCGAATTTTCATTTCACAAAGTTAGAGTCATTTTTATGAATGAAATGGTTCCTCTACATGCTCATGCTTGCGATCTAAAGGAATACTGCTCATGCATGTTGTCTGTTTATGTATGTGTTCATTCATTCAGGTTGGATTGGTTTGCCATGCATTCTATACATGGTACATTTTACACGGTGCCGTCATGTCTTCATGTGTTAAGGTTGTACGGAATTCATGCTTGTGCTGTTTCTTTGCAGTTTATTTTTAGCTCACAGTCTATGCATTTCAAGTCTCATGTAATCCTGTCTGGATTGCCTAGAATGTTCTTTCTTCCACAAATAATTGACTGCCTGTCATTATGTTTATATTTTTGAATAGAGGATAGTATAGTTCTTAACATATGGTCTACAAATTCACTTTTTTGGGTGTTACGTGCTGATTTCTATGATTTAGTGTCACTACATTTTGACTTGGCATGATTGCTTGGACCAAGTTGAATCAGGCCTTGCTTAAATTAGGCGAATCAGGACTCTTGGACTTACAATGTGCTAAACACAACATGGAATTGACTTATGTCAAGGCTTGCCTGAATCTGGTGAATGTGCCAGATTGCTTCAAGTCTGGTCTGAGTAGTATCTGAGCTGGATTTGGTCCGAGTCTGCCAAAAAGCTGACTCACTCGTTGTATCATCCATGTTTTTTTTTTATGTGTATAAATTTCTCTACTGTCCCGTATTTTTGTATCGGTTTGACCAAAAATAGTACAAAATGTGTAACAGGCATTGCGGAAAGACGAAAATATCAATCAGCTGCAAAGGGATTTGCAAGAGTGTATGAAAGACTTGCTGTTTACAAGAAGTATATTACCGAAGGTATCAGAGGAGAGGGATATGATGTGGGAGGAAGTAAAGCAGTACAGTGAGAAAACCATGCTATTAAATTGTGAGGTGAATTCTTTGAAGAAGAAAATTGAAGCTCTAGACGAAGACATACTTCTCAAGGAGGGTCAGATCACAATTTTGAAAGACAGCCTTGCTTGCAAACCATTTGATCTCCTGTACAGTCCTACTGAGCCAACGAAATAATTTTCTTTGGAGTAAATTTAAATCATCCGTGCTGTCTTTTCTCTCCACAAGAATTACGGGATTGCAGCAGTGAAAGTTTTAAGTAATAAATCCAACTAAAGAACTCACGCCAGCCTGAAAGAGGAGCTTGTGATTAATGTGTTCATAATCGTGTTTCTGCACAGTGGTATTTTTGACTTCCATTTTTTTGGTGGGATCAAATTGTAAAGCGCATCATGATTCCTTTTGTAATAAACCAGGGTTGTGAATCTCGGTTTCTGATATTTGTTTGGGACTGTTTCATTTACTTGATTGACACTAGTTGTGACTTTGTTAAAGGCTTCTTCCAATGTCCGACTTGATAGTTTCATCTTGAATTTGCATGTTGCATCTCTTTGGATTTTGAATGAAATATGTCTGGTGAAGGAAACCGAACATTTCAATTTGTTTCGCTTCCAAAACTTGTGTGGATTGTACAAGAATTTTTCTGTTTGATTCGTATTTTGATTTGAGCCGTAAATTGCAAACCAATGGTCTAGGACGTTTATGCTTCAAATTAGTTGTCTTTACCCACCAAATCGAAAATCTATGCTTGATGGAATTGTGGCATCTGTAATATATTTCTAAATTTTATGAGTATATTTAGTATTTTTCAAAAACATAGATGCATCAGTACCAGTAACGATGAATTTCCTTTTTTTTTTCCCTCTTTAAATTACTAGGCTAGAACATGCGATGGCCTCCAAAGAGCAAGAATGAATTATCCGGTAATGTTAACTGTTTGTTCTTTGCACATGCCTTTTGGATGGCATGATTTTGCGGTGACACAATCATTTATCATACACGTGTGACAAAAGAAATTGGGTTCCATAAAAGTAGTGTCCGGATTACTGCCGTTTGGGAGCTAAACCAAATTAATAGAAGAATCTCTCTGGATAGATGGGTTAGTAATGACGTATGAAAATGCCATTAAAGATTGGGATCTGTACCTGACAAGAAGCTAACAAAATGAGCAAATAAAAAATCAAAGAGAACCTCTGCCGACCCATGTGGTTGAATCGTGAGCTTTGCTGACTCCACACCACACGCGGGATTCAAGCTTGTAGAATGATGTGATGTTTATCCAAGCCGCGCAATTCGCCGCCATTTTTCAGGGTTGGATTATCTCCATTTTGGCAGATTGGCATGTGCTAGCGCCGTTTGCACTGCAGCCTGGCACAAGCACATGGGATCAGCAAAACTTTGAATATTATCGAATTTCATATTGGAGATTACTGTGGCTGACTAATATTGTGTCCGGTCCATGACATAACACCTGCATAGGTGGTCCATTTAATTAGAAATTTTAGCTTCTGTAACCCACAAATACATAAGCAATCTTCATTTCCATCGGCTTCACATTTTCTATCAGCAATCTTGCATAGTGGGTTCATTTAATTCTTCTATTTTGGCCGCCCTTATAACAGGCATCCAGCAGCTTCACTGGACATACATGTTCAAGACGTGGTAGACGCTCAATCAAATCGATCAGGACTCTTAGACGCTCAATCAAATCACGTAACTTTATTTTGATTGGATTCCCGTTCAACTAACACGATAGGTGACGTGGGTATACAAACAGATTGGAAAAGCCTCCCTCCACAATCTCATTGGTCATTCTGAGGTTAGAGAACCGAGAAGAAGAAATCACGCAAGCCTAGGAAAATGAATGGGAAACCTCAGAACCTAACAACGATCGGTGGTTTAGGGTAAGTTCGGGTTTTCTAATAGAAAAGACCCTCTGCTGCTGAAATCCATGTTCCACATTCTGCCAATCTTTGAACGCCGTGAGAAAACAAAAACAACTATAGATAGTGGAAGTATCTTTCCAGTCATAGTAGAATCCGAAGTTCAAACATACATGTCAAATATATCATTCTAAATTGTATGTATTTGTGTATTTTAGTGGCAGTGACTAGTAATCCTAGCTAGCTAGAGCAATCAATTGTATCCAAGTTAGTTATGGCTTGTGCTTCACACTTAGCTGTTCTGTGGCGTGTCTAGCTACCAAAAGTAAATAGATCAGAAGATCTCAGCCATTGGAATGAGGACCTTTGTTCTGTAGATATTTGCACTTTATCAGGATTTTCTAATCATGGGTCTGTAATTGTGAACCGGTTGTCTAGTTTTGCGCTTTGCATAGACCAATAGTGACTCCATGTTTAAGCTTCTGTGGGGGAGAAAATGGGGCAAACTACATTAGACTAATTCATACCTCAAGGCCTTCAAGTTACGGTGGATTGTCTAGTCTCCGTTCTTCTTCTCGTTTTTCGATTATCCAAACGCACCTTTAGTCGCTTACATCCAGAAAACTTAATTGAAATTCAGGATGTTTATTGGATAGCATCACCATGTGATCGCGAGCCCTGGTTGTAAGCAGATTTTGTAAGGAGAAATCAGGGGTAATTGCATGCTTTGTTTTATGTTTTCTTTTGCCAATACACAGGCTTTAACCAGACACAAGCCAAACCCCCTAATTGAACCCATATACAACCGACCAGAGTTTAATATTCACGTATTCTGGGTTGCACTTTCACGTGGGTCAGCTAACTCCTTTTGAGTTGGATTGGGCTGACTCTCAACACAACCTGTTCCACCTGCGTTGCATCGACACCTTTGAAGGGTTGTCTCCTAACACGGTAGATTTCAGACCAAGTTCCGGTCTGAATCGGTATAGTACTAGCCATGTGTTGGGGCATGCATTTTCAACAGGCCCTTTCGGGTTCGCGCGTTATGGGCTGGAAAGTGATCTAACCCTAGCTAAAAGTTGCTCATCCAGCTAAATTTAGAGGTAATAAACAAATAAAAAATAAAGCTAGCAATGTGGCTGATTTGATGGCACGTGCCTTATCACATGACTCGTGTAAATAATACATTGTAGGTAAAGATTGCTAGGAAGTCAGATCAATATAGCTTTAGTCAAAGCGATATCACATGCTCAGCTGCTTCCAAGTCCCAACCTCTTGTTACAATGAAAATCTATTATCTTATTAGTTTTTTTCCATCTTGTGGTGGACGTAAAAATAAAACACAGGCGGGCTTTTGGGGCTGCGTTTTGCCACAAATTACTTAATACCATTTTCCCATCCTTTTCAGCATTAAGCTATATCTGAAGGTATTGTCAGGAGGTCCATGACTGTAAATTTCAATAGGAGCAGCCACAAGGGCATATGTATATCATCTTCTTAAAATGGGTCTAAGCTATGCATTTGCGGTATCTCTTTTACTATAACAAAAACCGCCCGAAAGCCCATAAATATCTAACTCTAACACCATCCTTTTACCATTTCTTTCCACGGGCCTTTCACTGAACAATGAAAGCTTCTTCCAAAGCAACAACTTTTCCTCTTTTTGCACTGATTCTACTTCTCTTCCTCACATGTTCTCACACATCTCTACCGCCCCATGACAGAAGTGAGAGAAGAGTTCTGCCAAGGAGATTGCTTCCGTCGCTGACTTCTTCATCTTCAACCGGTTTCAAGAATTTTCATGGAAGTGGGAAGAAACCCATGAAAGATGTCGAATCCAGCTTCCGAAGGGTCCCTCCAAGCAAGCGGAATCCAATCCAGAACAAGTGATTATTCACCGTCAGCTGTGTTAGGTTTCATCTTCTTCCCCATCATCTAGGATTTGTTAGTATTTTTTGTTTATTTAGTTATTTTTGGTAGTCCTTTGTTCTGAAAAATTTTGTAGCTCATGGTAGAAAGAGATGTGTATTTTATACATTATTTATAGAAAATAATGACATAATTATACTAGCTTTGTAGCATGGCTTCTCATCTTCCAATCAATACTGATGCGGCTGTTGCTTAGTTCCTCTGTTCACATTATCTGAACCGTTGATTATGTGGACCATCAAACAGATGCACCATATCATGAATTATGTGGAGTGGACATATCAATGTTCTATCTTCATCACCCGAAGTGGATGGTCGGTGTTATCCAATCACACCCGGCCCGTCCATTTGGGAAAATCTGTATTTTGGTTGGATACTCTGTCGTTCACCACCTCTGTAGACCACCCAGATTCTTTGATCAGGGAACCTACTAGACTTGCAGCTGGGAATGATGAAGGGCTTGGATTTGCCATCCTTGCCACTATAATTACAAAAGACAGTACAAATAAAACAACGGAGACGGATCCGAGAATGCCGATTGCAGAAAGGGCAGTAGTAGGAAGCATCTTCTCACCGAAAGCCGATCAGAAAGCGTTCCAACTCCTCTGTCACTGGCCTTTTGAAATGTGTCTCTGACGAGGAGGGTGAGGTTCCCACCTGAATTGCACGTGCGCTAGAGGGTGCCTGTAGCTACTCTCACGAGCTTGGCCCCACAAATCACAATGATTTCTGATTACCTGCATGCAATGCCAGGTACTACACCTCCTCGCTACGTACAAAGAATTCAGCTAATATTCCCAGGTTGAGGGCAAAAAATAAAAAATCCTCTAAAACACATATTGAACGGCCTCCCACGGATCGATTCCGTTTACGGATCCCATGGTTGAAACAGACTATCTGATCAACACTTCCGATAAGCTTACATTAACACCTGTGCATCATGGGGATGCTAGAGATTGTGTATCAGCTCCGAGGAAAATTTTCATGGGTGCCCTTAGAGTTTTGACTAAATTGTACTTGACACTAAGTAACTTTGCTTTTTTGTAAGTATACACTTGTCGGTTTATTATATCTTTTTTGAAAATATCCGACCAAATAGTTTGTCAAGAAATAACCATTAAGTCAATAAACTATATTAAAATTGTTGTGAATTGACAAAAACGTACCTAATAACCCATAACTTCAAAATTCAAAATAATTTAGTTTTTTCATTTTTGATTTTTTTAATTCATACATCATTTTTAAAAAAATTATTTGAATTTTATATTTTGTATTTTTATTAACAATTTTGAGTTTTTAATGATATTTTTGTCAATTCACACTAGTCTTAATGCCATTTCCTTTTGAACTATAACATCAGGGTATTTGTAAAAGACGGAACGAACTTTAGGATATGTTTACAAGAAGTTCTATGATGTTAGGTGTAATTTTTTTATCTAAACGGAAAGGCGCCCATGAAAATTACTCATATTATACATAATTACATGTGGGGTTGCCTACACTTGCTATGAGGTTAGGTGTGTATAGATTCCACCAACCAACTACATTGCAACAAGATGTTCTCAAAATAACCAGTTTAGATCTTGATGGACTCCAAATGTGTGCTTGATCTTCATCTATTCACATTAGATTGAGTGTAACTATTACTCTTTATACTTCTCGACTATGTACTTATACAATCTATGATGAAAACTGTGTACTAAGGGCCTTTTTGATTCTGCTTATTTTGGATCAAAGTGTTAGCTAGTTTTATCAAAAGCTCAAGTTGTTAATGGAAGGCCTAGACCTTATCCCTTTTACCATCAGACATAGCTCCCACACTGCTGGACTGGACTTAGTCCCATGCCTATGCCACAAGGCAGGATACTGGCGCACTAACAATCCCCAACCCTTGTTGAAATTCAAACTTGTGACATTCCCTCGATACCAATTTTAGAACCTGATCAGTCCAACCAAAAGCTCAAGTTATTATTGGAAGGCCTCTCTTATCCTTTAAACCATCAGACAGTGCCCGCGTCTCTTGATTAGACTTGGCTCGCAGACCTACACCCCACATGGACTCCATCTCATGCCTAGGCTATGAGGCAGGATGCTGGCGCTCTAACATTTTCATTATTTCAGTATTTAGTTTCAGTTACATCAATCAAACTTCGGAGTCAAACAAGCCCTGAATATTGGCTTCTGATTCTCTCTTTCCTTTGATAGAAGTAATTGAGGTGTTCATCCAAAGTGGTCAAAGAAACAGAAGTCAATGTCAATCAGCTGAAAGCCATAACTGAGTAAGCAAGTGGAAGCAATTGTGGTAAGGACATGATATGCATCTTAGCTCCAACAAGATTCGCCATGATTTCAAGAAATAAATGACAGGTGGGTAAGATCTGAGATATTGACCAGTATTGCCCGGTCATGAACTGGAAGTGAGGCCTTGAAACCGTAAAGAGACCCGGGCATTCGCTCATAACCACATAAAAAGCTCACGTCAGGCCCAATCGATTAATGGGGCGTGGCTCGAGGCCAGTAATATTTCAGGATAAAATCTCACCAAGGGAAGAAAGAGGGCTGTAAGATGGGAAGCCGCACGCATGAAAAGCCAACCTGATTGATTTTCTCGGACCTGGCTAGGGACGGGTTTGGAAATGAAGTTTAGAACCATTTAAAATATTCATTCCCCTGTCTGATTAGCACGAGTAATGAAGAAACAACATTTTCTAACTCCTTTTAATCGATATAATATTTAACATAACTTAACAATCATATGTTTTTTCTCGGTATATTAACTATATTTCCGATTATCACTCTGCGTTATATCTATTTTAACTTATTTTAATTTGTTAGCAATTATCATCCCTCTATTTTATCACACCATTTTCTTGAATTTCTCTGCCCTCTCAAATTCTACTTTTTACTCGGACCTCTTTTTTCAATTCAACAGTCCAACAAAGAAGTTGATAAATTGTAACACAAAATCATATATAAGGGCATTCAATTAGGGTCCCTTGAATTTCTACACTCTTAGGAATAGGCATTCATAGGCAAAGTATGCCCTTGGCTCATTTGAAGATAACACGATTTTGATGCCTTATGATTTCACGTTAAGACTCAATTTCAAAACAGTTATTTTATATTATTCCCAAATATGATTATTAAGGATTATTGGCATTTATGAATAATAGTTTAATGTAACCTTTTCATTGAAATTTTAAAAGAACTTCTTTACAACTTAGTCAATTAAGAATAATTGAATAAAATTAAATCCCACTGTAGCACTATCCTTTTATTTAAAATATTTGAAATTATTTCATACCTAGCTAGGGAATGTACATATGCTTACTTCGATACCTTATGATTTCATGTTAAGGCTCAATTTTTGAAATTGTTAGTATTAGTCAAAAATAATTTCTATGTATCACTCCCAAATATGCCTTATGAAGGATTACGGCATTTATGAATTATAGTTTGATGGAACCTTTTCAATAAAAATTTAAAGGACATCTTTACTTCAAACTTAATAAAGGGCAATTGAATAAAATCTAATTGGTCTATTTGACTTGAGACTGTCTTCTCTATACGGAATCGAAGAGGCAATGGTGCACCGGATGTGAGAAGTCAGGGAGACAGGGTTAACAAAGTACGGTGCATGTAGAAATACGTGTATAGCAGTTAACAATATTTTAAACGTGGAATTCCCTGACTTTAAGTAACCGTTGGGAGAAATGGGCTCCAACTTCTGAAAGGAAGATCTTGAGTTTGATGCGTGGGTTTATAAGAACGGTCCAACATTAGAATGGGGATAGGGAGTCTCTCCGCATGGAAGGGTTGACCTCAGATATGGCAATGGTTGCAATCATGGCTGTGGAAAAAAATCCGGGTTATGAGACCACTTACAAAATTGGGGGATCTCTTCTTACAACGAACTAATCAATATATCAATGTAAAGGGATAAACTAGGCTGAAAAGGATTAGGAGAAATGGATCTTATAAAGATCTAAAGGGGAAAACACTTAGAATATGCATCGATGAACTTCTTATCGAGCACAATTAGGAGAGAAGGAACAAGGATATTCAAGATGAAAATGATTCACAAGAAGGTTTAAAAAGAATAATTTCCTTCGAACCATGGAGGGTTTTTGGTAATTTTTACAATGATAGTTAAAAAAAATACAAAAAAAATTACTTACAAAATTATATTTTAAGATTTGTATTATCTAGATTATAGATATATTTTATAAAGTATGCTATATAAATTTCGTTATTAAAAAATATATGATTTTTAAAATTTTTAAAATTCTGTTAATATTGGATGACTCACATTGATTTGACTAACTTTGATACGTTTAACAGTGATTGAGGGGTGTTTGATGGACCTTATCAGGTTTTAATAATGCGCTGTGAAACTGAAGTAGGCTTTTTCAGACTTTTAACATTTTTACTATTTTTGGCGGAATGGCTTTTGGTGAGAGATTTAAGATCTAAATTAAAAATGAATATACGACAAGTTTGCCCTACTGGACATATAATGGTCCAGAGATGAACTAACATTTTCTACAGAGGACTTACGTAGAATTCGCTGCCCTCATACAATAATGCATTGATCATTAGAACAATTTTCGACAGATTTTCATTACCACCATATATTAGTGGGCACTGGAAGCTTAGTTGACGTATTATTCATGGACACCTTCATGAAATTGAGATTAACTAGAAAGAATTTGCAGCCTTTGCTGGTTCATTTACCCGATTCATGGGTGACAAAGTACATTATCAATCAGCCAATTGTTACAGCTACACGTTCTCCTATAATAAGCATACATCTTGTAAATCTGAAAGTCAACTACATAAATTTGTATGCATTTCCTTACAATTCATCCACAGACACACCCTCAGATACCTTTAGAAGTTAATCTAAACAGGATTCATTATTAGAGCTTCTTAAGTTCAACTTTTAATAATAAGAGGCCATCTACCATCCATCAACCTGCAATTTCAGTCAATTTTATCAGAACTGATGTGGAGGTTGAACCAGTCAAGCAATGGGTCTGATTTCAACAGGTTTTAACTGTCTAATTCAACCATAAATATTGATAGAAAAATATAGTCTTTTTACAATTGATTCATAATCTTTAATTTAATTTTAAATAAAATTAGAAATATAAGAGCCGGAAAATTCTCAAGCTGTATTTGCCAGGGTTTCGTTCCCTGCCGGTTATCATAACGTTTCTTAGAAACTCCGTATGCCTAGGGATTCATGCCATGCTCTTTTAGCTGTTCCATACTTTTAATTGTCTAGATTAATCAACTGTGGGAAATGTCGTCCCCATCTCCATCAGTTGTAGAGCTAACAAACAAACAATAGAACAAACCTTAACGATAATAATAAGAGGAACAACAGCATACAGGCGATTAGTAGTCGCATCTAACAGAGTAAAAGGAGACGAAAACTGTTTGATCTGTTCCATATTTTAACTGATAATTTCCTCCCCTTCCCCTTCTCTAACGTCTCAAACAGTTGCAAAGTTAACTGTTAGTTTTAAATAAATTTCAAAAATAAAATATTATTATTTATTATTAAAGAGGATTTTAAAAATTAATATATGGGATCATGGTGACTTAGTAAAGTTTTGCTACAGAATGCTTAGGTGCGAATCTCCATAGTTGCAGGCACAAGGGCTACTTAGGTATCTTTTGGCATGTGCACTTTGTACTTTGGCTAGAGTATATTAATATTATATTATTATATTTTTTGATCAGTTATATAAACTGTCTGAAAACTGCTAGGAAAAATCGTTTCACATCCTCTATTTAAGTGAAGGGTTATTTTTCTAAACTCAAGGAGTGTTTAGAGTTTTTAAAGGGTGCTTTGTTGTATTTTGTGAAGAGACATTAAGTCCCTATAAAACTTATTTATTTTCTATAAAGTTTTGAGTTAAGGTATCGAATTTTTCTTATGTTTGATACTGAGAGAATTCAAGATAGCATTATGTACTATTTCATCGTTGTGTACATAATTTTCTTCTTGCATTTTAAGATAGTTTAAAACTTAGGATCTGATCAAAACTTAGAAGTGCAAATCTTAGTGTTGATTTTTGTAGAATTTATGAGTTCATTGTATCATGAAAATAGACTGTGCTTACATCTTAGTTTCCACAAAGAGAGGACAACAAATCTGTCTTAATAAATTAACAAATTTTGCCAAGCTTTGAACTATAAATTTTTTGATAAGTTTCATTATTTATTTAATTTTTCTGAAATTCTAATCTTTTGATTTCTAACACTAACAAACAAACAAATGATCCGACCTGGACGATAATAATAAGAGCAACCACAAGAAGCAGCCAATTGTTTAGTGCGTCCAACAGAGTTGAAGGAGATGACAAGGTTCACAAGAAAGTATAAATGCCATAAGAATCCTTTTATGTTGTCTCAAAACCAGGATATTCCCCTTTGACACTGGAAAACGGTGCTCAGCAGCATGCAGATGGTGGGGCTTTTAGTCATTCTCTTCCTAGTCTCTTGGGTATGCTTAATGTACTCATGGGCATCATCCAGGAAACTAAGACATATCCCAGGAAGCACCGGTTGGCCTATCATAGGAGAAAGCCTCTCTTTCATTGCTGAATTTTCAAGTCCACATGGTGTTTGCAACTTCATGAGCAAGAGACAAAAAATGTAAGTAGGTTTCTAACGGAATCCAAGTACTAGAGAATGCATTTTACTTGGATATTTCAGTCTTAAAACCATGAAACAAGACAACCCGTTGAAGAAGAACAGGCAAAATTGAGCTAATTTTTAGTTGTTTTGACTTCCCAAACAGGTATGGAGGTGTGTTCAAAACTAATGTCTTAGGGAGGTTTACTGTATTCATGACTGGAAGAGAAGCTAGCAAGATTCTGCTTTCAGGAAAGGATGGGCTGGTCAGCCTCAACCTGTTCTACACAGGAAGGCAAGTTTTGGGTCCCAACAGCTTACTTCAGGCCACAGGGCAATCACATAAGAGGCTCCGGCGATTGATTGCTGATCCCTTATCAAGTGATGGGCTGAAGAAATATTTCCAATTTATCAATGATCTAGCTATCGAGACGTTGGATACATGGCCAGGGCGAACTGTCCGTGTTCTTGATGAGGCTTCCATGGTAGATAACGGGATAACTATTATTTGATTGAGTTCTCATAAGATTATAGACTGATCGACCTTGGTTTAATCTTGTGTCTGTGTAGTTCACTCTGAAAGTAATAGGGAACATGATGATGGGCATAGAACCACAGGGAGAAGAGCAGGCAAAGTTCCGAGCCAACTTCAAACTCATTTCTTCGGCTTTTGCATCATTCCCAGTTAATCTCCCAGGATTTGCTCTCCACAATGGGATCAAGGTGAAATTTCTTTCCTTTGATGACGAAACAAACAGCCTGATAAATAGAGAAGATACAAGTGGTTCTTACAGAAAACTAACATATTGTTGAGATACGTTCCCAAGAGTATCTTTAGACACAGATGCATGCATATAGGCTAGCATGATCTCAGAATATATTATATTATTCTATTTCTTTTATTAGATATATTGAGCTTCAGCTTTATAGTAATTTTATTTGTTTAAATAGAAGACCAATGGTCTTGGTTTGATGCACATAAGAAATAAGATTTCCACTTTTAGTCTATGGCTATTTTGTCTCTCTCCTTATTTTTCTGTTTGGTTTACATTTCCAGCAATATCAAACAAAATAATATTGCTGCCCATATGATTGATTATATGAGGACGTCACTTTCATCTTATTAGACTAGTAACTGATTTTCTACATGGTATCAAAGCTATAGTTCTTCCATCAGTTTGCGATAAAATTTGTCACCCATCATCACTAAAGATCACTTTATAGCCTTGATCAATAAGTTGTCCCATTAACATCAAATTCTTTTTCAATTTAGGCACACGTGATGCTTAGAAAGCCATTTTAACCATCCATTTGAGCCTTGTAGGATAAAAGTACCCTTACCTTTAACTTCAACTATTGTGTTGTCTCCAGTTACAACATATAATGAATTTGGTGTAGGCATCGTATTAGTAAATAAGTCTTCTCTTGGCGTCATATGTTTTGAACATGCCAAACCGTTTTTGATGTGCCTGAATTCTGTAGTGCAAATGGCTTCAGCCTGCTGCACGTTATCTTCTTATTTCTTAGCAGTATAGTTTTCTTGATTGTTTCTACAATACTTTGCAAAGTGCCCGAATTTATCACAATTAAAACATGGAAGTTATTTTTTGAATGTGCCTCTTTGATTAATGTTGCAATCATTGTTGTTGAAGCCACCATTGTTATTTTGTGGTTGAAAATTCTTTTATAGTCGCCCTTGACCATGACCATGACCTTTACCACTATCTCTACCTTTGCCTTAAGGCTGACCACAAATAGATAAAAATAGAGTATCATCACTTGTTTTTACCTTCTTGCCTTTTTCATTTTGTAATTTGCGTCTGTTCAAAAGTGCCTCCTCATGCAGTAACATGTTAACTGCTTCTTTTAGTTGCGCCTTATTTTTCTGAATAAACACTCTCATAAATCTCAAACTTGGTTCTTAAAACTTTTGAGATGATTGCTACGCAAGTATTATTTTTCATTTTAACGCCAATTTCTTTTAGCTAGTCACAAATATTTTTCAATTTTCTACAAAATTCTATCATAGAGTCATTTCCTTACTTGATTGCCTGTAATTCTGCTTTTAAAAATGCTTTTCTAGCACTGCTGGCCTTCTCATGCATGGTACCCAACTGATTTTCGTGGGTTCCTATTTGCGAGCGTAGGATAGCATATCAGACCCATACGATATCTGAATTGCATATAGGCCTTTCCATTCTGCTTTTTCCATTTTGCAATTTCATTATTATCCATTGTAAGCTCAAGTGACATGCTACCAATGACATCCCCGAGACCCTGTCCAATGAAATAATTACGAAGTCAAAATTTCCAATTCCCATAGTTCTTTGTATTGAAAACTTCAAGAACAATAGAATTGAACCTGACATATTTGGATTATAAAAAAAAATATAGAACTTGCAAACCGAAGAATTCAACAACTCTTGAAAGCAGAAAATTATAAAATCACAAGCCACCCACCAAACAGGCTTCGACCACGCTGTGGTACCAAGTAGAAAATTAGCTAAGTACAAGATGGAATTGATGTCCTCATATAATTATATGGGAAGCAATAACATTATGTTTGATATTGCTGGAAACTCTAAATAAGGACGCCACTTCCATTTCCATCTTAGACTGGTGGCTGATTTTCTATCCATATAACCAGTTCATTTGTGTGTACAGGCAAGGAATAGAATGTATTCCATGATAGACTCTGCCATTTTGCGAAGGAGAAGAAATGAGCAACATAAATCGGACTTCTTAGAGGTGTTAGTAAGGAAGCAAAGTGATGATGTAGGAAGAAAATATGATGTGGATGACGATGACGACAAGCTCTCTGACTCACAGCTCAAGGACAATATCTTAACGTTGCTGGTTGCAGGACATGACACGACCACGGCAGCTCTTACATGGCTTATCAAATTCGTTGAAGAGAATCCTGTTGTTTTACAAAATTTGAGGGTAATTTACATTTTTTTGACTCAACTCATTTAAGGCTAGAAAAGAATGAGCAATTTATGGATGGCAGTGACGAATTTGCAGGAGGAACATTTGGGATTACAGGAACGCAGAAATGGCAGCCCCAATCTCACATGGTCAGATGTCAATAACATGCCTTATACAAACAAGGTGAGCAGTCATGTTCGTGTATTTATGCCAGTCAGTCATCTGATCCTTCAATTTAAGGTGTCGACTGTCGTTGATAGCCTACTGTAAATGAGCCTTAGAAGCTTGTTAGTAATCAGGATCCAGAGTCATTGGTTCACCGGATTTTTAGACTAGTAGCCTGAGAACGCACATGTAATGGTCGATTCAGATACGTTGCAAGCAAAATGGGATGGAGCCGATGACCATCAAATTCCAATGACTCCGTTGAAGCTTTGTGGTGAAAACGTTTTCCTTTCGTTTCATGGGGTGTGCAACCATGGTGTTTGATTACATCCAACCTGACGCCACAGCTAATTTGACCATCTGCCGAACCGAACATCCAGCCGAACAAGGAATTAGTAGAATGGGCACGGCAACTGTTATTTTCTGTGTAATAATAACTTCAATGATTTCTCTTCTGTTACTGCTAGGTAATCAATGAAACTCTTCGAAAAGCAACAATTCTACCTTGGTTTTCCAGGAAAGCGGCTCAGGATTTTGAAATTAATGGTGAATAAAACTCAGCTGCTACTGACTCAGTGATGTTGATAATAAATTTCTGAAACCCACTAGCTATTGTCCCTGGAATTAACACCTCAATGCTTGATTTGAATATTGTAGGCTACGATATCAAGAAAGGTTGGTCCGTCAACTTGGATGTAGTTTCCATCCATCATGATCCAGAGCTTTTCGTTGAACCTGATCTATTTGATCCAGCCAGATTCAATGTAAGTTAAAAGGCCTGGCTGTTTGATCATCTTTCTGCTTCATATGAATGGTTCTCACTTCTCACAGCTTTCATCAATTTGCAGATGCCCGTGAAACCATTCAGCTTTTTGGGTTTTGGCAGCGGCCCACGAATGTGCCCAGGAATCCACCTAGCCAAACTTGAAATTTCTGTTTTTATTCATCATCTAGTCACCAGATACGAGTAAGAAATTAAAAGAAAAATCTTCGGCAGCTGGTCAAACCAGCCAAACTTGAAATTTCTGTTTTTATTCGTCATCATCTAGACATTTGATTGGTACCATTCTGACGGTTAAAGAGTTATTTCTAAACTTGTTGCAGGTGGAAACCAATCTCAAGAGATGATTCGATGCATCCAACACTCGTTCGCATGCCCAAGAACAAATATCCAATTGTTGTTGAGACACTTTGACTCTAGTATACGAATTCGAAACAGGAAGAATTTCAATGTGAGTCAGGTTTTTCTCAACTTGGCATGGGCAATTTGTGTGTCCAGAGAAAACTAGAGAATACATGAATGACATGAATTTATTTTTACTTGAACTGTTTTAGAATGGATTTGTGAGCTGCTTTTGACCTGTTTTAGAATGGATTTGTGAGCTGCTTTATAATTGTTTTAGAATGGATTTGTGAGCTGCTTTGGGTGGATCATATAGCACAAAAATGTTTCAAGATCTCGCAACAGAGCAACGTGCTTCCATGTTGCACTTGGGTCGGGTTGGCCTACCTGTGAAATCGTAACTGTTAAGAAAAGTGTTTTTAATAGTGAAGCTTTTGCAAAAATTGCTATAAGTGAGAACCTATTTAATGTTTGATCCTATCACCTAAAAAGTGCTTTTAATATTATTTGTGTATTTTGTTGTAAAATATTGAAAGTGCTTTTCCCTATGTAAAATTATCACGGAAGCAAATTTATAAATACTTCCTGAGAAAATTTGTTTATATGCATACCTTTTGTTTATTTAATAAAGTAACTAGTTTATACAATAATAAAATTAATTGAAATCAATAATCTAAATCAAATATTGCATGTCATACACTCATGTGAATATGAAAATAGAAAATAGAAAATAATAAACATCTTTAGAAAAAAATACAAAATTTGTTAAAAAAGTAGTACACGTCTTTGGAAAGAAAAGAAAAGTGATTAGCAAATAAAAAATAAACATCTTTAAAAATAAAAGTAAAGTAATACGCCAATAGAGTAATTAATCTAGTAAATAGTTTAGGAGCCTTTATTTATAAAATATTTTTTTTGTTAATATTAAATAGTATCAGGAAAATAAGAAACTTTAACTTAACAATTAAGAGTCGAAGTGTTCGCATTCAAATAATAATAATAATAATAACAAACTATTAAATTCCCATATTAGATTAAAAAATTCAAAATAAATTGAGATTCTTTAAAATGTATTTATATACACACCATACTAAAAGGGCATTCTTACACTCTATCTAAAGTTAGACATCTAGGTGGGTCCTATACAGGATTGTAAACTGAAAAAATAAGAAACTAAAAATGAAATTATAAGGGAGAATATTACCCTAAATTCTCATTTACGAATTTTAGTTTTATTGAAAAAGCTCTTTTCTTTTTTAGTTATATAGGGAAATTTATATATGCAAGGAATTTTTAAATATTTTTAATTTATAATTAAAACTTAATGATATTTTGAAGATGCAATTATGCTAAATTTTTTCCTATAAAAAATTGAGAAAAAATGAGTACAAGATCTACTTTAATATTTGTTTCTCTGATGCGACACTTCTTGTTTGAATGCATCAAGATTTCTATACCATGTGTAAGGGATCTTAACTTATATATCATAATTTTTATCTTCAAAAATTTTTCATGGCACGGTGCAATAAGGTAAAAGCAGGGAATTTGAGCTTCTCGCAGATACAGAAAATTTGTGTTTGTGGTGCAAGAGCAGCGCATCCATTTTCCGACTTAACAATGCAGACATAAAAGGCAAGCACTTTCCATTTTGTAGAGGCACTTTCTGCTCTGCAGAATGCTTGACCGAATAGGCCCTTAACTATGTTCTACTATAGTGCCAGGACTTGCATGGTGACATCTCCATTTTGACTCGTAAGTAAAGAAATAATCATCACCGTGAAGCATTAATCCCATCTAAATGAGGCACATAATCCTTTTGAATCGCATCACAGACATAATTGTGGCGTGGACTATGAAGACGCACAAATGCTACAAAGAGAGAAAGTGGTAAGAAAGAAAGAAAAATACTCAACCTAATTTGTGAGAAATGCCAGAGAACTCAAACTTGCTTTAATAAATTGTCAAGATTAAATGGGTATATATAATCTAGAGAGGATTCTTTAGCATTTATATACAGTAGCAATGAATATGTGTATCGTTTTCTTATCTTTATACATAAACTTGTGTGTCCCAATATGGCAAGAATATCAATCGAGGATAAGTGAACAGGCATTCTAAAACTTCTCCCTAATTTGGACTTTTGGCACCCAAAAGATATGTAATAACCAATTAAAGAAAATAAGCAATCATAGTAATACAAAAATGAATACAAGAATTTTTATAGTGGTTTGGGCTACCCTTTGCACTTACTTCTCTCTTCCAAAGTTTACCCGTTCGATTATGGTTTGGGCCGCCCCTTGGCACCTACTTCACTCTTCAAAAGTTTACTTGTTCGATTTTGAGTTTTACTAGTTTCACAACTAGTATACTTCTAAATTTCAGCTTTAGAGGGCTTTACAAATCACACTCCAAAGTGAGGAGGACTCTATTCACTTGAGTACAAAATAGAGTTTCCAAAACCCTTACAAATACTCAAAGTAATGTTAGAAGAACTGCCTCTCCAATAGGTAAATACATTGTGAAAACAATAATCAATCTCGATAAATATAAATAAAAGTAAATAAACCATATTGAGATTATTTCAGAGCTCCTTGATCACTCGTGAGCAGATGGAAGCACTTGAATACAAGGAAACTTGAGGAAACTTTTGAAAACTTTGGGCCTGAATGTGTTTTAAGATTAAAGAGTACCTAGAGATCATTTTCTACTTTTGATTCTTTTTGCAAACGAGTTTCTCTTCTCCTTTTATATTCTATATTTGAAATATAGTCATTGTGTAGAAGGCTTGAACGTTTTTTGACCATTGGAGGAGGTAAGTGCACTTGCAATGTCTCTTTTTAAAGCGGCGTCATACGTTCCTCCTAATATTAGGGGAATGTCAATCAGCAGAAGTATCACCAGAAGTCATACTTGGTTCTTAATGCATCTTTTGAACCATCAGGCTAGATTCTTCTGAAAGATGTTGTTAGTTTCGACCTGCACCGATTTGCAAGGTGTATGGCAAAGCAGAAATCCAAATAGTATGGGAAAAATAGATTAGTTGTACAAGTGTAAAAGATAAAATGTAGTCGAAGTACACAAGTGCAAATAATAATAAAAATATAAGGATTATAATGGTTCGGACTCCTTCACACCTACTCTACTCTTCAAGGTTTCCCTAACCTTGAGTTTCACTATAACCAATGGAATTAACCTCCCTTGGTTTTACGAGCTAACTAAGAACTCTACAACTTGGTTTTTATGAGCTTATCAAAAACTCTACAATGGTGGTTTTCCTTGAGCTCACTACCAACTCATACAATTTGGTTTTCGAGCTACCAGCAACTCCCCAACTGATTTTTATGGCTAACCAGAAACTCAATATAGAGATACAATGTGTACAGGAACTACCTCTAACTAGGCCTAATGTGTACATAGATTTAAGCTTAAGAAAGATATACAATAAACCTCATTACAGTGCTTACGATCTCCTCTAAAATGGTGAAGATGTAACTTTGAAGTCCTCTATTCGTTAAAGCTTGTTACGAGTGTTAGCACTTTGGAGACTTTGAATTCTCATGATTAACTCGTGTTTAATCTACTCATAACTCTATTTCTTCTTCAAAGGAACTTGCATTTATAAGTTTTAAATCTAATCTTGCCTTTGTGACTTCTTTTGGAAGGTTTTCGACCATTATAAGTGCATTTTTGCAAACTTCTTCATTCCGCACTCGTTCCGGTGTTCATAGTCTCTGAAGTATAACTTTAGAGCCTCTAAGAGTCAGGGTCTTGCCAAAGTTGTGAGTGTGCATAACTTCAGAGCCTCTAAAGTAAATCCTACACCTCTGGAGCTTCCTTTGAAGGTTTGATGTCCCCAGCGACCTTCAACGGTTACACTTCCAAAGGCTCTAAAGCCCTCTTTTAGATCCTCTAGAGTTCACGTAAGGCTTCTTCCTCCCAACGACCCTATTTTCTCCTCTGAAGCTTCTGTCGAAAATCTGAAATGACTCTGAAGATAACTTTTAAGCTCGACGCCACTTCTATCTCTCATCTGGAGACCTTTGAAGCTTCTGTCTTCTCCTTTAAAGCTTCCAAATGCTATTACTAGAATTCTAAAGCTTGTCTAAAGTGTGGTTTCAAACCTTCTGAACTTGTCTTTATTATTTCTGAAGCTTTTGAACATCCATTTAATCATTGTTGCATCACGTTTGAATCTCCTTCTAAAGTTAAAAATCTCAATAGTATTTCATTACCTTAATTCAAGTCATTAATAAGTTTTATTAATCACCAAAATCAAGCCCTTAAACTCTACATATGCTTCACCTAAGTAAGATACAGTGAAGCCCTATTTGATGAATAAATCACTAAAAGTGATGACAGCTTGAAAAACATTTCCTATTTTATCTTCTAAATCATTTATGGAATTCCTTAGAAGAATGCTTTGCATGAAGATGTATAACTTTTTTTTTTTTTTATGAATATTGATTTCTCTTTTCTTAGAAGGAGCTTGATTATTCTTTTTGGAAAATCAACCTGTCTTGACAAGATGATCTTTCACATGAATCATTATTAACTCGGTGAATGTAAAATTCATTTTCATCATCATTAAAATATGCATTAAGAATCATTTATTTGAATATGATAAATATCTTAAGTTACAATACAAGTATCATTGGAACAAGGTTGATGTGCATGTTCTCATCAACTAAACATGCTCATCATCAAAACATAACTTAGTAATCAATTGCTTTAATTGGATAAACATCTCCAGTTAGACAAAGGCTTCCAAAGACTATGAATCTCATTGAAATAGGCTTAACATATACGTTCTTACCATAACATCATAAAAGTAAGCATAATATAAATGCTCTCATTATCAACATTGTAGAAACAAGCTTTCTCATCATCAAAACAAATATGATTATGCTTAAACAAAACCTACCTTTCTACATGAATACTTTTATACACTAATCCTCTCATGTATGCATATATTTTATTAACTGCTAGAAAGGGTCAAAATTGATTGCTTCTTTGCACCCCATGTGAAGGCAAAATTCTTCATGGAAAAACAAATCTAGTAGTATTTTCGTCTATCTGGTTAAATTATTGTAATGTTGTAAATAATTCTTTTTTTTTTATCTTTAAGTGGGTCATGATAGGTGTTTCCATAAAAGTATAACCAATCTAACTACAAAAGGAAAATCTAGATTTGTGCATGTTAGGTATCTTAAACTTCCAATGAAGCTCTTGAAAAGTGGATTTATGTATTCTCAGTTCTCAAACATCAACTAAATTGGTCCATACTTAGGGAGGTGTTAATAAGTTAATAGCCAACTATTATGAACTTCTTCAAAACTTCTTTTGAATAGCCTTCTCGAGAAATAAATATTCCTTCATTTGTTAGCTTCACTTCAGTCTTAAGATAATAAGAGATGAGACTGACGATTGCTATCTCAATTTCTCAAGCGACTGCTTATAAATTTCAAATATGCTTAGATTTTTCTTGTAAAGATAAAATCATCTACAAATAAATAAACAAATAGTATATTATCATTTTCACGCAACATGTAATAAATAGCTTATTTACAAGGGCATTTTCATGTACCTTTGATCAATCCTATTGTTTCATGTTCTTGATGCTTGTTTTAAATTATACAAAGCATTCTTCAACTTGAGAACTTTATCTTCATGTCGATTGATAATATATCCTAATAACTACTCTACATATACCTCTTCTTCAAGTTTTCCATTTAAGAAAGTAGGGACTTAACATCCATTTGAAAAAAAATTTCACATATTTTGAGCCATAAGTGAAATAATCAATTTAATGGTCTCAAGATAATTAACAAGAGAAAATTACTTATCATAGTCAATTCCAACAACTTAACTTCAAGCTTTAGCAATTTCTCTTGCTTTATACTTCTCAATTTCTTATTTAGCATTTATTTTCATTTTGTATATCTACTTAAATATAATGGCTACCTTTCCTTGTGAAAGATTTGTGAGCTCCTAAGATTGTCTCTTTATTTTACTAATCACAATAAACTTAATTTCTTCATTCGTGGCTTCTCTTCACTTCTCTATTTGAGTCATTTACTTAAAAATTATAGGTTTATCACCTGCAAAAAGATAAAAAAAGATTCAAAATTTTCATACTATCTATCTTCTCATAGATATCTTGGAGACCTCTAAAGTATGTTGTCTCTTAGAAGAGCTTTTTTATATGATAAAGGTTCATTTGGAATACGAGCTAGTCTCTTTTGATATTTTGCAGAAAATCATAATTTCGCCCTGTTGAGTGTTCCAATCCCTTGCATATTCTTCTTTAAAATCAATATATCTACTAATAATCATCTTTCGACTATTTAGATTGTATAGTTGGTAGTCTTTTGAGCTTACAGCATAGTAGCCAATGCCAATGAATATATATATCTTGCACTTTTATCATCAAGCTTTAATCTTCCCTTATCAAAAACACGAACATAAAAAATGCTTGTAAACACTAAGCTTCCTTCTGCTTTATGCTTGTGGACCTCTGATGATAAATAAACTATGCAACAAATATCTTCGATCCTTGATGCGATTACAAAGCCGCTCTCTTGACATCGTTTTGTTTACTTAACTCCAAGATTGGTACTTATGAGGGATCACCGATATTGGAGGAGGGGAGAGATGGCAGGGCGTCGTGTTAAAGGGCATATAGAGGGGACTAATAAATAAATAAAAGAATAGGTTTTCTTCATGAGTTATTTTAGAGATTTTAATATCATATCTTGATCTTATAGTTAATGAGATAAATCTCAATTATACGTTTGTTACATACCTTTGTTATATTATAAAGTTGTGCGTAGGAAATGAATTCACTGGTCTTGTTTGTATTTCTTAAACACACTAATTTGATAAGTCCATAACTACCATTAATCAAAGGGTAAGAGTGCTTACCTGTGCACACCTTCATATGTCTTTGTTGAATAGTTAATTGTGAACCACTCTATCCTCGTGGATGGTTAATCTAGTCAATAGATTTATGAAAGATGTGTAGAAGACAATGACTCTTAGTTTTGATCAATCAATAATGAGAGCATATGAATTAAGGAATGTTTGTTACGTGGTATGTCTTACATTACTATCACAAGGGCCCCATGCATTACTATCATTATGCTTAAGATGACTTCATTTAGGGCTGAAGGAAACTTTGGAAGGCTTCGATAGTAAACGAATTTTCACTTCTTCGTCCACCCTTTCTTCCTTGCCCTTTTTCCTTACTCCCACTACCTTTTATAGAACGCAGGTTTGAGCGAGAACTTCATTCTTTTATGAATCATGTGCAGTAAAAAGTGGCTTCCTCTTAGTTTTCTTAGCACCAACACATGTATTTTTAAAAATAGGAAAGTCTGAATGGTGCGACATATCTTTCTTTGCTAATAACCTTAGATGTTTTGTACTTCACAAATCTTCTTCTTAGACTTCTTTAGACTAGATGTTGGTACATGAATAAAAAATGACAACCTGTTACCTTGATTTGGTAATTTATACTTAGTTTTCTTTTAGATATGCAGGCCATTATTATTATTACGATTTTATTATATCTATATTATTTTGGGCCATCATGAGAATGCAACAACATCGGCCTTGTGCGATTGTAACGGCTTGATCCCAAGCTATTGATTGAGCTTCTTACAATGTATATTATTTGGTTTACGGTGGCCCCCAACGGTGAATTGGGCGTGTTAGAGTCCGATTTTTGTTCCTATCGTGCCATGGGCTAGGCTTTGAGCAGAGGATATCATGAAAAGATTTCTCAAAGCACACTTCTTCTTTTTCAAGATTTTAAATTTTTAATTGATGTGGTCCAGTAATATGCTTCACTAAAACGATTGATTAGGATTGACGCTTTTGTCATCCTTATGCCCTGCAACTCACGTATGTTTTCTGGCACCTAAAATGCTATGCTACATTATTCCCATCATGTAGAGTTCTAGTGGCATCGGAGGTGCGAATAGTTTAGATATATGTGACTTATTAGAGTCATTCATCCTCTTCTTTTTTTTTTTTTTTTTTTTTATTGCTAAAGCATACCCACATCCAAGCCTCTTGTATCCAAAATGCCTTTTTTAGCGTTATTGGAGAGCTAATTTGGTTATAGAGTTCTTTGGACTTGTTGAGCTGCTTGGATCCAAATTATTTCCCTTTCTTTAATGTATCGCTGTAAAAAGTTGATTTGGGTTCCAAATTTTGATTGCTATATATATATATATATATTGTTGTTGTTGTCGATGTTGTTGTTCCCCCTCTTTTTTAGGCGTAGCTAGCAATTTTCAATTTGCCTTGCCATTTCATTTCGGATATTGTGGGAAATAGAAATGCTTGGACCATGGGCTAATTGTTTGACATCACTAATCAAAGTTGCAAATCAAAGTTGCAATTAGACAATCACCCTGGCTTGAGCAATAGAGTGGTGAATTATCTTCCAAAATTTTTTGAAGTGTTGATATGTTTTGTTAATCGTGATGTTGGCTTCAAAGAATTAGGTGGGTGAAGACAAAAATCCAAGCAACTCTTTGATAAGTGAATTTTATTCACTTATACTATATCTTTTGGGCTTAGTTTTTAGTAGATCTTTGAGCTTTTTTTAGTGATTTGTAATACCTTTGTTTGTGTTTGTTTATAGGCATTTGAGAACAAGAAGAATGGAGAAAACAAGGGAGAATTAATGAAGGAAAGAGATAATGCAATGAAGCATGGAGGATAAAGCGAGAAGCAAAAAGGAGCACCAAGAAACACGCAACCAATGTATGAGCACCTAGGCATTCAAATCAAGCACCTAAGCACTCAAAATGTTGTATGGAGGATGTGTAGTGCGCAGAGATCGACATTTGATTCAAATGCCGTGACATTCATTGTGACCACCTTAGATGCCGCAGCATCCACTAGATTTTTAGCAAAAAATTCATATGCAAAAATTCAAACACCGAGACATTCAATTTTGATGCCATGGCATTCACACATAGATAACTTCCAAATTTTCTAGATTTTGCTTGACTTGTGCAATGAAGCTAAACCCTAAGGAAGATGATATAAAAATAAGTTTTAGACACATCTTGAGGACACTTTGGTAAGGTTTAGAGGTAGAGAAACAAGAAAGAAAAGCACACATAGAAGATTGAAGGTGTAATCCTCTTGCAAAGGAAGAGAGAGTTATCAACGGAGCAAAGTGCATAAAACATTACATGGAGAAGCTTACCTCTTGATCTTTCTTTATAATTTTTTAGGCATTTCCCTTTGTTAATCATGTTCATGTTGTGTCTTGTTTTTCTTGATTCTATTATAAGCTAAGTACTTTAATCTAGGGGAACGATATAGCCGAATAATGAGTATTGGGTTTTGTTATGTTTAATGCATTTCTTTGTTTATTCAACATCTGTGTTGAGTATTTAATTTAATATTAATGCTTGTAAAAGAAAGGTAGCCCTTTCAACATGATGTGTGATTTGATTTGAGGCTGAGAAGCGATAATTGAATTAGACCATGATTAACCATCATAAGACAATCATGATGATAAAGATATCCATGAAGCTTATACAAAATTACATGTTTCTTGATCTTAATGCATCTTGATTGCTTTGTGATTTTCACAAAGATGTAGGAAATTAGCTAATTGAGATAGGTTGTTATGCTTTGAGAAAGAATAGTAATTAACTAAGAGAAACTTGTTGTCAACATAGGAACAAACATTGATTGTTAAACCGATGAAGCTAAATATGATTAATCCGGTGAAATCGAAAACCCCTAGATGTTGTAATCATTGTATCTTTATATTTGCCCATAATCCATATCATTGCTAGAGTTTATTAATCTACAACTTTTCTATTTACATTCAAATATCATAATTTAATCCTTCAAACAGAATTTAGAGTTAAGAGTAGTTGGTGCTTGGCATACAAACATCCTTTTGGGAAAGATATCTTACTAATTCTTTATTACTTGTTGACAACACGTGCAATTGCATTAAGGAAAATCTACAAAACATTTTTGGTATCGTTGCTAGGGATCGTAGCATTGCCAATATCAAAATAAATAACTCTAGTTTTACTTTGAAATTTTTTTCCTTTATCTTTGTTATTCATTGCAGTAATTGTTTCTTTTTCAGGAAATTTCATAAGTGTACGTGAAGATCTAAAAGAAGCAATTTGATCCATCTTAATTCTGAGATAAAATGTACACTTCAAGGGATTGAAGGGAGAGAAGATCAATTTTCAGTCAATCGCGAACCACTAATACTGATCCGGGAAAAGTGAATGAGAATCATCCTTAGTTATCACCGCAAGATTATGCATTGCCAATAGCCACTGGAATTTAACCAGTGATAAGAAGACCATCCATTATTGCCAACAACTTTGAGATCAAGCTAGTTACCTTGCAGATGATCCATAGAGCTCAATTCAATGGGTTGATGAATGAAGATCCAAATGCACACATCGCCAACATCTTGGAGATATGTGATACCTTCAAATACAATGGGGTCTTCGATGATGCTATTTGCCTAAGGCTTTTCCCTTTTTTCTTAAGGGATAAAGCAAAAGTTTGGTTGAATTCTTTGCATGCAAATTCCATCACCAGTTGGGAAGATTTGGTGCAAACGTTTCTTGCCAAATTTTTTCCTCCAGCAAAAACAACATGAATGCGGATGGAGATCAACAACTTCGCTCTGCATGAAGGCGAAACTCTCTATGATGCATGGGGGAGATATAAAGAGTTGCTGCAAAAGTGTCCACACCATGGGTTGTCCAAGTGGTTGCAAGTTCAAAATTTCTATAATGGACTTACTAGCAACACCAGAACCTTGATTAATGCATCACCGTTGGAGGAGCATTAATGAAGAAAACTGCGGATGAAGCTTATGAGCTACTAGAAGACATGGCCACAAATAACTTTCAATGGCCAAGTGAGAGAACTATATCAAAGAAGCTAGTAGGAGTGTATGAAATTGATCCTATCTCTGCATTAATAGCTTAAGTTTGCTTACATAATAATTGCAAAAGAATCAAGTGGGAGTCAATGCGATTCAGACTCCTCAAATTTTCTATGACTTCTGCCAAGGCAATCATTCCAATGAAGAATGCCAAACTGGAAATACATTCATGCAGCCTTAACAAGAACAAGCAAAGTTTGTTGGAAATTTCAACAACCAGCAAAACAACCCATATTCCAACACATACAATCCTGGGTGGAGAAACCACTTGTATCAAGGACAAAAATGAGGAAGAAATATGTAAATGGAATAACATCATGGTATTGGTCATCTTTCAAATAAATCAAGCAATTTCCATTTTTATTGATTTTTCTCAATTGATTACGCTTGTCGTGTACATCAGAAAAATTATATGTTCACATCCTAGACCACAAGTGGTTCTAATTACATCTCCACAGTGGAGAAAACCCTTGATTAAAAGGAAAAGTACAATGCATCTTAGAAATTCAAAAATAAAACACACACACACACACACTCTCTCTCAAAATAGATGTATGCTGTCTTTGGGATCGCCGAGTACATTACGATGACTTGATATTTAGGAGATCGCCTTAAGTCAATGGGCGGATGGGATGACACGGTTCTAGACTGGGTTGCTAGACACTCGGTCAACTAGAAAATTGGTGTTTTGATCCGCTTGGTTTGTCCTAGGTGAGATTAAGACTGGGTGATTCCTATTGTTTAAACTGTAAAAAATCATAGAGACAGTAGGTGTTTTGTGACCCAATTGGCATATCCTGGAAGGACTTAGGACCGGGTGATCTCTATTGTGTTTATACCTAAAAGAGATCAGAAGAAAACAGGTGACCTAGGTTTGGTTAAGCTTTCTTTCATTGCCCACGAGAAGCTTAGGAAGAGTGGGTCAGGTTAATTGGGTTTAGCTCGGCTCTCTCAATTACCCATGAGAAGCTTACGAAGAGTGGGCCAGGTTGACTAGGTTTGGTTGTTTTGATGAATGGTATATGTTAAGGTTTGACTCAGTGACTCGGTGAGTCACGATTCAGTGACTCGGTCCTAGACTTAGGCTTTTGAATGAGTTGGTGAATGGCGGTTGCTAAGGTTTGACTTGGTGAGTCACAACTCAGTGACTCCGTCCTAGACTTAGGCTTTTGAATGAGTTGGTGAATGATGGTTGCTAAGGTTTGACTTGGTGACTCACAACTCAGTGACTCGGTCCTAGACTTAGGCTTTTGAATGAGTTGGTGAGTGGTGTTTTCCAATATCCCGTGGAAAACTACAAGCGGGCGATCTCTGCCGTTTATACTGTGAAAGATCGAAGATCCAGACTACATGAATTAAGCCTAATTATACTTTGAGTTAATTAAGCCTAATAATGATTAACACTAATGATAATGATTAATGCTAATGATAGTTCTGAGTTAATTTAAGATAATATCATTAATTTTCTAATTTATGGGGCAATTACAGGATTTAAACAGGTTTTAATGTGTTTAGAATGTCTAATTTAGTATTATCCTGTTGTTCATTGGCAATATGCGACCCACCATTACCACAGCATGGGTGGGACCCATGTGTGTACCATGGTGGGGCCATGGCGGAGTGCCCTTAGACACTAGAAAAATTACCAGTGGCCAAAGGCCATCGGTGTCAAGTGAGGCACCTGCTTCTTGAAGATTCCTCAAACTCTTCCCCCAAGCTCCAAGAGAATTATCCTTTCAAAAGTTCTCTCTTCTACAAAAATCCTCTCCTTAAAATCCTCTCTTTCAAGAAGAGGGAGGGGTATTTATAGGCTCTAGGTCCTTTGGGGGCTCCAACATGGGGGCATTTTGGGTATTCCAGCTCCACCATGGGGGCATTTTGGGGAACTCTTGGAAATATGCCCAGCTTCCCTAGTAGGGGCATTTCGGGAATTCCAGCTCCACCATGGGGGCATTTCGGGAATTCTAGCTCCACCATGGGGGCATCTTGAAAAATCCTTTGGAAAGTATGCCCAGCTTCACCAGTGGGGGTATTTCGGGAATTTCAGCTCCACGAATTTCAGCTCCACCATGGGGGCATCTTGGGAAATGCTTTGAAAAGTATTCCCAGCTTCACCAGTGGGGGCATTTCGGGAATTCCAGCTCCACCAGAGGGGCATCATGGGAAATCCTTTGGAAAGTATGCCCAGCTTCACTAGTGGGGGCATTTTGGGAATTCCAGCTCCACCATAGGGGCATTTTGGGAAATCCTTTGGAAAGTATGCCCCAGCTTCACCAGTGGGGGCACTTTGGAAAATCCTTTGAAAAATATGCCCAGCTTCACCAGTGGGGGCA
>JAYJMB010067366.1:0-12441 GCA_036873735.1 Pouteria campechiana
CTCTCTCTCTCTCTCTCTCTCTCTCTCTCTCTCTCTCTCTCTCTCTCTCTCTCTCTCTCTCTCTCTCTCTCTCAAGTTCTCTAGCATTTTCATGTTGGTTTGGTTCACTTGAATTTTCTACCATTTTAAATGAAATGAATAGAATACGCATACGTGAGAATCCACATCTTATGTAGGTATTAATCATGTTGTTCAGAGTCACTAGGGAGTGCTGTGAAAACTATCTGATAATTGATGCATATGTGAGATAACCATGCATATGAGTATGATTAATTTGCTTTAAGCAACCTACTTTCTGAATTTTGAACCCCAACTAAACAAAATTGGTGCACTTGATGAAAAGTTCAAAGTGTTAATGCAATCATTTAATTTAGCCATGAACTAATTATGGTTTCATGGGTGCTTAACATTGGTGCTTAAGTCATAATTTTACAATACATGCAGACCTATGCTGCTTGCATTTGTGAAGTATGTTTTAAATGGTAATATATCTCTATTGTCCTTTAAAAATATTCTACCATGAACATGATCAGCTAAATGAATTGTCTGATTGAATCAGCTGGCGCATGTGGTTTTGGTGATTTTGGTAAGTACATCAATGGCGGAGAGGTCGGTGCCGTCGCCAAGTTATACAAGGTTGGCAGTGGGTGTGGCGCCTGCTACCAAGTTAGGTGCACAGACCCACAGCTCTGCAATGAAGATGGGGTGAAGATTGTCGTCACCGACCATGGCGAAGGCGACAACACTGACTTCATCCTCAGCCCTCGAGGCTATGGCAAATTGGCCCGTCCAGACATGGCTGCAGCGCTGATAGCCCATGGAGTGGTTGACGTAGAATATCGAAGGTGACAATTGCATTCAAATTCTGTAGAACACAGAAAAACAAGTTGTCTACCTAAGCAGCCATGTGCTAACCATTTCATTTCTTGGTGCAGAATTTCATGCCAATACCCAGGATACAATCTTATCGTCAAAGTCCATGAACACAGCAGGTTCCCTGAATATCTTGCCATCGTCTTCCTATACCAAGGTGGTAAGAAGGACATCACAGCCGTTCAATTAAAGCAGGTATGGGCCAACACACCACTCCAAATCTTACCCATGTCTATGTCAGCGATATAATCGTGACTTTTCTTTGTCTCACATCTTGTGTATGTATAAGATATGCTTAGGCGAAGTACTTGAATCCAACCAGAGATTAAAGCTGTGCTTTTTATGGTTTCCCTTGACTTTTAGAACACTGCTCTAAGTATGTAACACTTGATATTAGACTAATACTAAAAAATATGAAAGAAAAAGAAGGAAAGACAAAAGCTACACGAATGATTAAGCCCAAAAGAAGGCAAAGTGAGATTAGCAAAGGGAAGCGCATGTTCCATGTTTCAACTTAGAAGATAATATTAGAATATATATAAATAATCCAATAGTTAAAAGATTAAAAGTAAGCACTTTCAATATGTGCTTTAAGAGATTAAAGTTAATCATTTTTCAAGAGTTCTTAGACTTGAAGCACTGGTCTAGTCTCTAACAAGAGGAATGGGTGTTACCATTATTGTTACCAGCTGCACATATAGCCTAATTACTCCTGTTGAACCTTATATCTTATGCACAAGGGTCGATCATTTCCATGCGTGTGGATGACTAAAACTATTATTACTTGATCGATGATCTTGATGAATATATTTTGATAGTATATGCACAGATCAATATAACACCAAACAATAATCTAGATACTAGTTAAATGATTCATGAATCACAGTGTATTTCTTTCTTCTTCTTCTTCTTTTTTTTTCAATCAAAAAATGGGAAAAAATTTGAGTTGAATTTCAAGGTATATAACTGGTGAAATGATTTGCCCGAGTCAACTCGGGCTAGTGAAATCAGTGAGTTGTAATGAGTTTGATTAGTGTGAAATATCCATTTACCATTCATGTGTCATTTGGATTATGGAAACAGGAGGATTATAAGGAATGGTGGCCAATGCGTCGAGCCTACGGTGGCGTATGGGACATGCCCAACCCTGCCACGGGCCCACTTGATCTGCGATTCCAAGTGAGCGGAGAAGATGGGGAGAAGTGGATCCAGCTGAGGAGTGTGATTCCCAGTGAATGGAAGGCAGGAGCAGCCTACGACAGTGCCATTCAGCTCTACTAATTCCAACATCATCCCACCAGCTATATACATAACAAAACAGGAAGAGGAACACTTATTTAGGAACAAATCCTGCCTTGGAATTTGTTGGAGAATAAATCAAAAAGTCATCCTTCCTCAATAATAGAAGGAACAGCACAGTACTGCTGTTATTTAATTCAATGTAGTTGCTGCTATTGTTGTATTGAGTGCGATAGTGTCCTTTGTGTTGAGTGCTTTGTTAGGTGGATTTGAATAAAGCGTTAATTTTGCATATGTATGATGAAGCTTCCATTAAAGTGAAAATAAGTGGCTCACGTGCTTTTGCGTAATGGTTGAGATACCCAATGGCGTTCGCGACATGATAGGCCTCTTAGTCTGACCATTCTATTCAATTCAATTCAAACACACTACTCCCAAAACCATCTCTCTGTGGAATTATACTACCGCTGTTCATTCTGTCTGTGAAACATAATCAACAAGTTGGTATGCAATGAAACTTAATTTGTTATTGCATAAAATTCTTATAAATACTCGTTAAAGAAGATGATTATCTAAAAGTACTATAAATGATAAATTAATTAATCAATGAATCCACCGGGCTCTATTTCTGATTTTGGATTGAAAATGTTGATGAATGGCCTGAAGTTGGATGTCAGAAATAACCTTTAGGTTAATGAGGAGTGAAGTGTGTGTGTGTGTGTGTGTGTGTGAGAGAGAGAGAGAGAGAGAGAGAGAGAGAGAGAGAGAGATTTATTGAAGAATTCTACTTCCATGAATAACAATTACAATCTATTATACATATGTTCTTAATATTTTTATATAATTTAAATTAACTATTATATTTGTTTTTACACATATTTTATTATTCAAAAATAATCTTCATAGAAAATTTAGGTGAGTCAGAGTATAATAAACACAGCTACTAAAATTGTCAAACTTTTTTGAATGTCAAGGTTGGCATGATTTTCTAATTGAAATAATCTTTAATATTTTGACTAAATGTTTAAATTTTGTCAGAATATTATAATATGTAAAAAATAGAAAAGATTACATTGGTGTAGTTGAGTACATTAAATAAAATCCAATTACACATGTTATATGGGACAGCTTCTGCCAAGAAAACTGCAAACGAAACAATCTATTTATCTGGGAAATCAGAGCTACAACTTTCTTGTGCCTCGTGCCTCCGAAGCCTGGAAAGAATGGCGAATCCCACATTCCCACCGCCTCAAACTAGTATAATATTGCGTATTTATTAATGAATCAACTAAAAAAAAGCTAAATGGAATAAAAAATAGATGAGAAATTAAACGTTAACATAGAATTTAAATCGGTTAGAACAAGAACACGTGATTGGAGAGCTTAATATATATGACATAACTATCCATAATTATTTATAATTATCCCATTTCTTCACATTATTATCTATCTTTTTCCAAAAAAAAAAAAGTACCCTTGTTATGGCTGGCCACCAAAAATCTGATATTGGTATCTCAATTAAGACCAAAAAGAATAAAAAAATAAATCCGAACTAGAACAAGAATTAACAAAATATTGGAAATAGAGCCCCCAAACTGACATCTCCTACAACAGTTTGTCTCAATAATAACAACCAAGTCATCTTCCAATTAAAAATACATCAAACTACAAATCAATACATACATGCAAAAATAAATAAATCTATCATATTTTTATTTTGGCTTCGTTTAATGCCAAACACATTCATTTTGAAACAGCAGTATTTGGCATTAAACATAACCAAAATGTTGACTACAATTGGAATCAAACACAATAAAAATGTTCACCACGTTTGATAAAAATGCAGCCAAAATTTTTGCTACATTTAATATACCAAATGAAGCCAAATATTATTATCCTCAATTATTTTCCTTAATTTAGGAACCAAATCATGTTATAATTAGGGCTAATTTATTAAATATATATCACCTCATCCAAAAATTAAAAAATACATACTAAACCATAACTGTTAAAATAAATTTATTAATTTAGTTCTTTAAAAATACTAGCCAATATTTTGACTACGTTTAATGCCAAACGCGGTCATTTTGAAATGGCTACATTTGGTATTAAACGTAACCAAAATATTAGCTACATTTGGAATCAAATGTAGCAAAAATGTTTCATATGTTTGATAAGAATGCAGCTAATATTTTTGCTATGTTTAATATATTAAATGAAGCTAAATATTATTATCTTCAATTATTTTTCTTAATTTAGGAACCAAATCATATTATATATAGGCTAATTCATTAAATATATATATATACTGCCTTATCAAAAAGTTAAAAAATAGACACTAAACCATGCATATTAAAATTAATTTATTAATTTAGTTCTTTAAAAATATTAAATGCAGCCAATATTTTGGCTATGTTTAATGTCAAATGCAGCTATTTTAAAATGGCTACGTTTGGCATTAAACGTAGCCAAAATGTTGGCTGTGTTTGGAATCAAACGTAGCAAAAATATTTGCTATGTTTGATAAAAAGGCAGTCAAAATTTTTGCTACGTTTAATATACCAAATGAAGCCAAATATTATTATCCTCAATTATTTTTCTTAATTTAGGAACCAAATCATATTATAATTGAGGATAATTTATTAAATATATACCACCTCATCCCTAAATTAAAAAATACATACTAAATAATACCTGTTAAAATAAATTTATCAATTTAGTTCTTTAAAAATACTAAAAGCAGCCAATATTTTAGCCAGCCATTTTGAAATGGTTACATTTAGTATTAAACATAGCCAGAATGTTGATTGTATTTGGAATCAAACATAGCAAAAATGTTTACTATGTTTGATAAAAATGCAACCAAAATTTTTGCTACGTTTAATATACCAAATGAAGCCAAATTTTATTAACCTCAATTATTTTTCTTAATTTAGGAGCTAAATCATATTATATATATGATAATTCATTAAATATATACCATCTCATCAAAAAATAAAAAATACATACTAAACCATACATGTTAAAATAAATTAATTAATTTACTTCTTTAAAATACTAAATGCAACCAATATTTAGCTAACTTTAATGCCAAATGCAGCCATTTTAGATTTGCAACATTTATATAGTACTAAATGCGACCAATATTTTAGCTATATTTAACAACAAATGCAGCAAATTTTTTTTGCTATGTTTGACACCAAACACAAATGCAATCGTTATAAAATGGGTGCATTTAGTGTTAAAAGTAGCAAAAATAGTAGTTATTTTAGTGTTATTTAGCTAGTTACATTAAATATTATTATCTCAATTATTTTTTTAATTTAGGTATCATATTATGTATAACCAAATTTTATTAATATATATTATCATCAAGAAAGTTAAAAATAAATTCTCAACCATTTAAAAGTAGTTCAATTAACATGGTTAAAATAAATAAAGTAATTTACTTTTTTAAAAAATATCAAACATAGCCAACATGGTGGTTGTGTTTAATGTCAAATGCAGCCATTTTGCGTTGGTTACCTTTATATAACACTAAATACCACCAATATTAAAAGCAACTAATATTTTGACTATATTAAATATTAAATGCGGCCATTTTGGATTATCTATCTTATATAATACTAAATTTAACTAATGTTGGTTGTGTTTGACATCAAACAAAGCCATTGTGGATTGGCTACATTTGATATCAAACCCAGCCAAAATTGGTTGTATTTAATATTATATGCAGCCAAATAAAAATTGGCTACATTTAGTTGGCTATATAAAGTGATTTTTGTTGTAGTGTGAGGCCATGGCCACCATCTAAGCTTAAGGAGACTTGATCGAGAAATGAAGTGGGTAATAAAATTCTGATTAGAATTTTGGAATCATAGAATGAATTTATTGTAATTCATCAGATTCACAAATTAAGTGTGAAATAAAATCACAAAATTAATGTCATAAATGCATTACAAAACAAGATAAATATTCAGAATATTTCTCTTACGCAGGCATTGATTAAAAGTCTACATAAGAAATTCAGAGGATGTAATGTGTTGGTAAAAATCAATATGAGCAAAGCATATAATAAGGTGAATTGAAACTTTATGATGGATGTGCTACGAGCTTATGGGTTCCCCCAAGGATTCTGTAAGTTGTTTTTTAATTGTATTGCAACTCCGTGGTTTTCAATTATGATGAATGGATCCTTTAAAGGTGTTTTTAAATTTAAAAGAGATCTTCGCTGGGGGATCATCTATCTCCGTACTTGTATATTCTGATAGAAGAAGTATTCTCTCGCTTGATTGGCTCTAGAGTGGTGGATGGGAAGATTAGTTTGTACTCTCTTCCTAATAATGGCCCAGTTGTTTCTCATTTATTTATACTGATGACGTTGTGGTATTTACTAATGCTTCCAAAAGATCTATCTAGGAATTGCTTGATGCTATAAAGTTATATGAAGATTGGTTTGGCAAAAGGGTTAGTTTTGAAAAATAAGCAAGTTATTTTTTGAGGCTTCTATATACTAGGTGCACTAGAGAGGTTATTATGGAGACCAGATTCTTTGAAGGGTCATTTCTTTTCAACTATTTGAGAGTGCCAATTACGGATGGAAAAATAAATATTTCTCACTTTGATGGTTTAGTAGAAAAAGTTTCAAAAAAATTAGCAGGTTAGAAGAATCGACTTCTTTCTCAAGGGGGTAGGCTTATTTTGCTAAAGCATGTGCTAACAAGTTTGCCTATTCATATTTTGTTAGTTTCTCATGTGCCAAAGACTGCTATTATAAAACTCAACAAGTTATTTGCGTCCTTCTTTTGGGGTGAGGTAAATGGTGTGGGGAAGAGAAAATGGAGGTCTTGGAGAAGGGTGTGTGCACTTGTTGAGGAAGGAGGAGTTGGAGTATGAGATCTTGTAGACATGCAAAAGTCCATGTTGTTAAAATTAGCTTGGCAACTGGTCTCCCAAAATTCTATTTGGGCTAAGTTTTTTCCGGCTAAGTATGTAAAAATGGATTTTTGGTTGTTGATGAGGGAGGGGAGTGTGGTGGGATCTACTTCTAGAAGAAATTGGTAGGTTAAAGTCCTATATTGTTGAATAACTCAAAATGGTTGGTTCAAAAGGGAGATTTATCTATCTAGTTTGATAAATTCTTACATTCAGGTCTCTTATGTAATGCAGTTGATAGAATAGTGGATCCTACTTTACGTATTAAAGATCTTATTATTAATAATGTTTGGGATATTGATAGGATGTATCAGTTGCTTGGCGATAATTTGATAAGAGAGGTTATGGAATCAATGGGCTGGTTAAAACATGACCAAGACATTTTCATATGCCTTCCGAAGAAATCTAGTACATTTTCTACTAAAATAGCTTGGAAATTAACTCATATTAAATTAAAATATTTTAATAGGTCTGGTTGGATCTAGAATAAGTGGATCCCAAATTAATTCTCCTAGTGTTTTTGGAAAGTTATTTTTGCTTGTTTACCAGCAAATGAGCAAGTTATGAAGTGCGCCATTTAAATGCCTTCATGCTGTAAGTGTTGTTTTGAGGGACATTAAGAAGATTTAGATCATATTTTCAGCAAGGGATATTTTGCTATAAGCATATGGAGGAGGATTCTAGTTGAATTAGGCATTCCTTTTATAGTGCAGCAAAGATGGAAAGTAATATTACAAGCCTTGTTTAATAGGGCTTCTCGGCAAAGCCAAATGAGGTTTGTATCCAACCTATTACCTATTGTGATTATTTGGCATTTGTGGCTTAGACGCTGTTTGGCAAGAATGAAAGGCAAAAATGAGTCGACTGATGTAATTATTGCTTCTATTTATATTGGATTAAGTCACTAGCTAATAAGGTAAGCAAAGTAAAGAAGTTTTCGGCTTGAGATAGGCTTCTTTTTTCTTGGATTGGAATAAATATTGTTCAAAGGAGAGATCAAGTAGTGTAGGCTATTCAATGGGCTAAACCGCCTCGAGGTAGATTAAAACTTAATCTTGATGGGAGTAGCCTTGGTAATCTAAAACCATGTAGAGGGGGTGGGATTTTGAGAGATAGCCACTGATATTGAAAGTGATTCATTATTGGTTGTTAAATAGATTTTAAATAAATCCTGCAATTTATTGTTCAAATGAGCAATTTAAAATCTAAATATTTGTAATGAATTTTACTTCTTATTTAGATTTCATGCGGCTATTCTAATTATTTCATTTGACCCTATTCTTGGTATGGAAAACTGATACTTAAACCAACCAGGATGAATGAGAAAGGATTTCATTATGTACGAAGACCCACCTCTCATCCGGATCGAGAGCCCAAGCGACCCATCCATCAAATGCTTGTACTTGAACTATTCATTACAATCATTATCATGATAAATTGCTCCGATGTACATTGGTTTCTAGCGTAGCCCCAGGCGACTGATTGATTTCCTAAGAACTTATTTGCATATTGAAAAGGGAAAGAAAAAAATGGAAAAAAATAAAATATAAGGCAAACGAAAGAAAATGACACCCGCCATAAAATAAACAAAGACAAAATAGACGGTCATTGAAAACACTAGAATTGATGATCGACAATATAATTACAGATAAAACATATGATTGATGTGGACAAATGTCAGGCCATATATTACAGGGGGACGGAAGAAGAGAAATTCATCAGAGGAGGTCAACATTCTATACCATGGGGACGCGGAAAATCTAATGCATCGGACGTTACTGAATTGGTCGTTGGCATACACTAAAATTCCTTCCAAGGATGAAGTGAAAATTCAGGGAAAAAAATAAATAGTTCATGCAGGATGACTTGATAAATAATTTCACAGATCCTTAAGAAGTCGAAAGCTCTGACGGCTAGTACATCTCTATCTAATCCTCGAGATGCCGTTGTTGGTTAAGCAAAAGAGGCAAAGCATCCAATCTCTGGTACTTTACAGAACCACATTGCATTGTTTCTATCAAAAACTAGCTTACCCCTATAAATCAGAAGCTATGAGTACGAAGATCTCAAAAATTGGTATCAATCTTGTCATAGCTACTGGAGACTGGCTCTTTGTGAGAAGCTATGAATTCGTGCAAGTAAATTCGCATATGCACGTAAGATGGTAAGAGGATAATCCATGTACATACATCTGGAGTGTGACGGCCGATCAACATTCATCAAGCTATGGTCAATGGCATAGGTTATTTAAATTCAACACAGATTAGTATAAACAACCATTCTTAATTTAGACTATGTTTCCCAAATAGCCAAATGCAAGATTTCTAAGACCTGCATATCGACCATCATAATCTACCAAAGCATCAAATGGCGCCTTGATCCCCCATCCAAGATTGTAAGGAACAACTGCATTTCCCTTTATAACAATTCCTTTCTTGATTTATTTTTACACTATCAAGGTATCCTGGATTTGTGAACTATGAACAGTCTTTCTTACCTGAATAAGCTGTTGAGTCGTCTGAACCTGTGAAGATGTGCCCTTAATCTCTACAGTGATCTTATTAGGCAAGCCCTTGCACTCTTGAGCAGTGAGAATTGCTCCACCTGTACGACTATAACAAGTATAAAAAGGGAAACTAGAAAAAAAATTGGACGACATAAAGATTTGTTATTTGTTAAAATGAATCAAATAATTTTTATTTTGTTGTGATTATCCTTAATTGATTACACTTGTTATGTACATTAAAAAATTATATATTTACGTCCCAAACCATAAGTGATCCTAATTACATCTTTATAATAAGAGAAAAAATGCATCTTAAAGACTCGAAAATAAAATACATACTCTCTCAAAATAGATATGTACTGTCTTTGGGGATGGCTGAGTATACTGTGATAACTTGATCTTAGTAGATCATCTCAAGTCAATGGGCGGATAGGATAATATGGCTTTGGACTGGTTTGCTAGATTCTATGTCAACCTAAAAAATAAGTATTTTGATCCAGTTGGTTTATCTCAGATGGAATCAAGACTGAGTGATTTTTATTATTTAAACTGCAAAAAATCATAAAGATAGTAAGTGGTTTATGACTCAATTTGTATATAAGAATTTGGCTCGGCTCTCTCAATTATGCATAAGAAGCTTAGGAAAAGTGTGTTACGTTAACTAAATTTGGTTGATTTGATTAATAATATTTGTTAAGTTTTGACTCAGTGAGTCATAACTCAATAACTTGGTTCTAGACTTAGGCTTTTGGGTAACTGAGTGAATAATATTTTCCAATATCCTGTAGAAAATTCAAAGTAGGCAATCTCTGTCATTATTCTGTTAGAGATTATAGGGTCAGATTGAATTAATTAAGCCTAATTATACTTTGAGTTAATTAAATTTAATCATAATTAGCACTAATAATTATAATTAGTGCTAATGATAGTTATGAGTTTAATGAGCTTAACTGCCACATCCTGAAAGGAGCCTAACTATCATGCCTTGGAAAGGAGCCTGACTACCACATCAAGGGTATTTTTGAAATTCTTATTTATACCTTTGGCCAATCCCAAATATTTTAATTAATTAATTAAAATATTTTTACTAATGTGGATTGACAAAATCTAATTAATCGCATACATATCTAATGTGAGTACCATATAATTAATTTGTGTAATTTATGAGTGAGTTGTAAATAAATTTTCTTTTCAATACACCCTTTTATACACTCCATATGTCCTCAGAAATCTATTATTTGGAGTTGGGTTGGTTAGCACAAAAGTAACCTGGACAGCTTTGATCACCCATCTATGGTTATGAAAATGCACATCGAGCGACAAATATTTTTGTGGGTGTCTTCAGCTACATGTTTTACTAGCTTGCTTCTTCATCTGCACGGGCAAAGTCATTGCACATTTTGGACAAAAAAATCTTCCAGCTACAGGCCAGGTCAGGAGAACTGTGGGGAAACCGTTTCTCTAGTTTGTCACTACGGCGGTTAGAGTGGCTTGCTGCCGCTGCCATGGCTGCACGGCACGACAGCCTACAACAGCCCATACCATCTGCACGCTTCGACTGCACAGGTTAGGGAGCAGTGCCTGTCCCGCACAGGTCGGCTTCTGCAAAATTCCAGACAGCATCTAGGCTTTCTAATTACGTGGGGCCCCTCTCAGATGACTTCCAGCGTCACCCCAAGCATTAAAGATTGTCAGCGAAAACCACCAACAGCCCCGCCGAGGATGTACCTGCTCCGAGCAATAGGGGTCGTGCGTCCCAAGGCAGCGCACACTCTTGTGATCTGAGCCGTTCATGAGTCAGCCCCAATCCTATCAGCGGGTGATGCCATTGCAGGGCCCACCTAATGAATGACCCATGTTACACATGCTTGCTCCTATGGCACGTGCAGCTCCGACATCGCCCCTGGCAGACTGTATTCTTCTCAAAACGGGCATTTACCGGACTCATCTCTCCGAACTCAACAATTGGCAGTTGCTAGCAGCTCGAATCTTTGCCAAGGCAACTTGGAAATCAACGCAACCATCTGTTGCTTCTTGCTGGAACCCGGCGGTCGCCTGCGCTTCCGTCTCATGGGCTCACCTAGCTCATGGTGGACAACAGGGGCGGTGGACGCTTCACCGCCGCCGATGCTGTCTCCACTGCTACTCCGGCGAACCAGCCCGGCTCTCTGTTGTGCCTGCTTGCCGCCGACTCCCTGATTCCGGTAGACAGAAAAACGCAACCTTTTGCAGTGCGACTCTGCGCACGCTGCCGCCGATCGCGTGATGCTGCCGACGACTCTTCTGCGTCCTCACGATCCGAACGACCGATCAGCCTCCTCCGTTTCCGGTCAAAAAATTTGAAGAACCGCTGAAAACCCATCAGCGTCCTTGCCGCCGCCGACCGCATGTTGCCGCTGCCCCTTGCGCCGCCACCGTCCGACCGTCGGACGGTCGATCTGCTCTGACCATAATGTCTCCGCCAACGTCCTGATCTCTGACGACTCTTCGCCGGGCCAGATCCTAGCTTCGTTTTGCCAAAAAATTCGAAGGAACGCCGAAAAACCCATCAGCATCCTTGCTGTCGACAACTGCAGGCCGCTGCTGTCCGTTACCTTCCTCTCTGCCGACGATGCTGCCCGTCGCCGGTCAGATTTCCCAAGCCGTAGCCGACTTCTCCTGCCGCTGCTCTAGATCTGGCCGTTGCACATCAGCAGCCTTGCAATCAGCGCCAGCGCCTCAGAAATCCATTTCTGCCAATCGGATCAAGCTTGCGTGCACCACACAATTATTCAGGGCGTGTCAATATGTCCCCCCTGTTTCTAACCCCAGGAGAGAGAGAGAGAGAGAGAGAGAGAGAGAGAGAGAGAGAGATGCCTGTGCGGGTAAAAACCGGGTAAGTTTTTACC
>JAYJMB010067366.1:12541-24859 GCA_036873735.1 Pouteria campechiana
GAGAGAGAGAGAGAGAGAGAGAGAGAGAGAGAGAGAGAGAGATGCCTGTGCGGGTAAAAACCGGGTAAGTTTTTACCCCTATGGATACACTCTCGGTTGCACGGCATGTCAGCAAGAGACCTTTTTCGATCTGCCTTGCCTGCGCGGTGTGGAATTACCGGCTCAACTGCACGGCACGTCACCACCCTCGCTGCGCGGGTAAAAGGTGCCCCTCTTGCTGGCGCGGATAGATTTTTTTGTCCACCAGATATAATTCCAGCTTTGTAATTGCGTTCTACTAAGGCAGATGGGGTATACATTCCATTCCTGCAATGTTGTTTGTGTGATTTTTTAAAATTTCATTTTGTACAACTCGCACTGGATCTTTCACATTCTATCAGAAAGTTGCGTGTCTCAATTTAATATCCCAACAACGACGAATATATCCAATGTTGGCCACTCCATATGCTAGTGGGATTTGCATGATCTGTGCGACCTGAAAAGACAGAACTTGGAGATAATTGTTGAGAGACATGGCTAGATAAAAACGATATGCCTTGATAGCAGCTGAAGGGCAGGTATTCCAAGACTTGGACTAATATGAACTTATAAACAAACAAACCAATCGCAGGTAAATCATTAATGCACGGAATCTATTTGTCGATGGCACTCCTCTAGCACAAAACGAGTTTTGAGTTAGACCCATGCAAGGTGATCTTTCAAAAATTAGAACCAACTATGAACCCAGGGCTTCACAATTTAATAGAATATTTGTCTTGGAATCATGCGAATGGAATCCACCTCTGAACCAATTTCATAGAAGGACAGCAAATAAGAGAGGTCACATCACATGCCAACTGTCTTGCAACTCAGTGAGACCGTTACAGAATTATAGAAGGATTAGAATGTCCGGGGGAAAACAAATTCAAACTTCTAAATCATCATGTTCATCATGGTTAAATGGAGCCTGCACCCAGAATCATGCCAACTTCTTGAAATCCCAGCCGAAAACACTTTGCTAGAGATAAGAAACAATCGCGATGCCATCAGAGGCTAGCTTGTTGTGTTTCTTTAGTCCTAGGGCTGGGCAGCCTTCAGAGTTATGAAAATAATCCAGATAATTTAAAGAGACTAGATTGATGAACTTCAATATCTCCAGGGCCTCTTGGTCAATTAGTTAGCTTTCTTCCATAATATTTTGCTAGCTAAAATCATAAAAGATACTTAGCTGCATCTTGAGGAGAAAAGCACAAATAAACAAAGAAGTCAGGGAAGATTCCCAAACAAGATTATTCACCCACTTCTTTAAAGAATCCTTCCACCATCCTTGTCCCTTGAAACGTGAAATTTGAGGCCTAATCAGTTTAAACATTCTCAGACATCTCATTTTCTAGAATTTAGCGGGACTTTCATCAACGATGTTTGAACGGAAAAAGTGTATTCTCAAGGCAGCATATTGAAAAAATATTTACTGGACAGCTGTATTGATGAGTCAACTAATGAAAGAAAGGAATCTTTTTATCTAAAAGGGTTATGACTTGAAGGATCCCACTTGTCATACTGCACCCATTCTAAAATCAACACTGAAATCCTTATTTGTATAAAAAATACATATATGCATAAACAGAGACACATGATTGTATGCCTATGGAAGAAAGAAAAGAAAAATCTATAACAATTTTATTAAAATAAAAAAAATTATACAAAATTTTATTTATTTACATAGTTTAGGTTTAACAACTTTAATTATCAAGGTATTATCCAATAACAAAGGAAAGTAGACAGAACACATGAATCCTCACATTGTAGATAACCAAATTCCATATCATGCATGAAAACCAAAAGGATTAACAAAGGAAAGACAAGTATGTATATTGGAATTAACCAAAGGAAAGCCAACCTGCGTAACCAAAGCAGAAGGATTGCGTCCAAGACCTGATGATCGTAATCCAGATATGGAAGGGTTTTCTCCATACAGAGATAGCCTAGAGGGTTGAATTTGTGTGTCTAGAGTAGTGTCACGATTCAGATATAATGAATCCCTCTTTAATGAGAGGATAATCACTCGCAATACTAGTCTATGCACCCTTATGGAGCAAGGAATATGTTTTATCACTCCGAGTCTCTCCTGCACGCTCTTGAGTGATAGCTGCACTGTACTGAAAAAATAAATCACCACAACTATCAGTACCTTAAATAATTTCACAATTCCCATGGATTATTCAATAAGAACACAAACTTACGGTCTTCTCAAACAAAGGAATGACACTATGATCAACAAAAAATTTTCCAAGATGTCCAATGACTGCTTGAAGTGCTTTTAGAAATTTCATAGATTCTTCCTGTATCTCCACATTTCTTTCATCTGCAGTAGAATAAAACGGCATCTCATCTACGCATAAAAGATCAGAGAAGACCAAAAAGAAAATGGAAAACAAAAAGCATTGAGGTTTGTGCACTGATAATCCTAAGTAGGAAATTTATTCATCTCTAACCACAATGGCAAGGCAAATTGGCTTACACATGATGTTTGGAGGTTGAATTTACTAAGAAGCATAAAGTATGGCAATCAAAGGTTGATACTCAGACATTGGATCTAAGACTTTCATGTCCAATTTGTCAAGCTTACAAGGAATAACTTTTAGCAAAGAATTTTGAAGGAATAACTTTATGAAAGCTCCTCCATATGATAGAGCTTTTTGGCAATTCCTTCACTGAAAGTGCTTTGATGGTAATTTGTTCTTTCTTTAATTTTTTTTTGCTGCCCCAAGATAATATAATGTATAGAAATCATTTGAGAGTGAACCCAGCATGTGTAACATTTGACATCATAGCTAACTTCAAGGACCCTTCCCATAGGTAGCTAAGGGTGCAACTTAGGTCAAGTTAAGTTAGGCTGAAATGAACCCTAACCCTAAGTTTATTTATAAAACTTCAACCTTAATTTTAACTTTATTTCTAAAACTTCAATCCTAAACCTAAACATGATCCAATTTTCAAACCTAACATTAACCATATTACTAAAATTTAGGTTCAATTAAAGTTGATAATTTAGACTGGCAAATTGGGTTATTGAGAACTTTCACAAAATCCCAAAACTCCATCCCCCATGAGGCAAGTCCTCGTTGCTCTCTAATGGCAGTCATGCTTACTTGAGGTTTAAATAGAAGTTTTTTCATGGTGCATAGTGATTTCTCTCTCACTCATGCTATGGTGGGTTTGAAGATAGATGTTCATGGCAGCCACTTGGAGAAAGAATTTGAACCATTGAATTCTAAATGCTTGTAAACTCTACAAAAAAAATGAAGCTTAAAAGGATTGAACTCCTATAGATGTTAAAACTCATACTCCACGATGGTTAAAATTTTACTTCCTTATGAATGCAAAAATCTGTAACAATATAGCATGCAAATATAAGGGTCGATCCCACATAGAACTATCCAAACTGATTTAATTAATTCTAGCTACAAAAATAAAAAACTATTCTAAATTAATAAGATGATGTGGTGCTCAAATAAATCAAAGTGTAAGTTGAATACAAGAATAAGAACAGTGAGTTATGTGATGAGATTTCTTAAGTTACAAGAATCTAGGAATCACTTTTCACCATTTAATGATATCCTATATTGTTGGGATATTAGATTTAATTTATTATCTTGGGTTTATTCTATCAAATATATGATTGTTATCATTAGGCATCCGAGTTTAATCAAGTATTTTCTCTCATTCCAATTACCTATGACTTGTAGTATAATTAAGATTGAAAACTTACGAAGATTTGAAGAACTTTAATGAACCAAGTAGAATAGTTTAATATAAGGTGTCTACTATAACCATCTACTTATTTATTCAAGAGAGCTCTTTACATGGTTTAGCATATGACTTCTACCTTAATCATGTTCTCAGATAATCAATCTAATTCATAGAATTGGTGATTAGGCAATTAGATAAATCATATTAAAAATAATGAATGAAAAAGATATAACTAAATTGGTAACCCAGTAATCCCTATTTTAACATAGAATAACAATGAGGGCTACATATTTGCCTCAGAAAAAGAGAATTAGTTTATGATTAAAAAAAAGAAAACTTTCTGAAATATGATGTTTGCAAACTCGAAATCTCTCTTACTTCCTTGCAGAATTCTCCTAGAAACTCTTTATGCCGAATTGTATCCATGTTCAACTATGTGTCTTAAATTGTTGTGGATGTCTCATTAAATTACCCAGACAGCATGGTTAAAAAAAACTCCTCTACAAACTATAATTCCTCTATGCATAGAGATCTTCTTATAAGAATAACTCAGTCTTTTCATATGAAAAGATACCTGAATGAGTAAAAATAGGAGTTGTAAAATAAACTGAGTTGCTACACATCTTGGACTCTAAAATTAGTTGCTTCCACACTTCCATTCACTTCATAATTATTCAACTTCCAAACAACTAGTTGTTGCACATCATGTTCAGAAAATTTGGAACATAATTATGCATAAAAATTAACTTCTAAAAACAACTTAAACAACAAATTCTGAAAGTTGTAGCATCCAACATTTGAAACACTTCAAAATGTATAAAATTCCTATATTTCGCACTTTTGTTTCATCTTAAGTTTTTTTCTACATAATCTAAAATTAGTTTCCATGTTGTTTGAAAATTTTGCATTGTTCGAAGTTAGTTTTCAAATGTTGAAGTGACAAGAGTGCGAATGAAATTGGTGTCCGGAGTTATGTGATTCATGGTGCATTTGATTTCAAGGGATAACAATTTTAATATTGATCATTTTTTCTGAACCAACATTCATATGTGCCATGAATCGCCTCAAAGTGATACCTTTTTCAGACAATCTATTTCGGATATTGTTTCAACTACTGGAGACAGTTGTAATATTTTAGCTATAAAATTTTTATCTAAACTCAAAATCATGTGATTCTTGATTCATTGGATAGTGTGAGGCTTGAAAATTTTGCAGCAAGTAGACTTGTATTGTAGCCGAAGATTGACAGTATATATATGATATTTGGTAGTTAGAAATAAAAAATCATGATGGGCATGAATAATGAATTGAGTGTTATGATGAGCAGGAAGAAATTATAATGATAGAAAGGGGAAGAAAGTATGATAGGTGGGATGCATGTACTTCTTTCTGCCCATGTCACTAGAGCACCATAGGGAATGGAGCTTAAAATGCTCCATCAGTACCCTTTCCAACCATTGACCCCACATTCCCTTGCTTGAGAAATCCTCAAAGCTTGTGGATTTTGATGCTGAATCACTAAGAAATTAATGACAATTAGTCATTAATGTTGATTTTGGTGGATTGGAACCCTAGAAGTTGAAGAAAAAATTGGGATTTCGCACTACAACTCAGATATGGGAATTTCAATCGGGAGAAATCGAGTGGTAAGTGACTTTCGCCATTAACTATTAGTTTCTGCCAGATGTAATTTCTGAATTGTGGCTTATAAGGCAGTTTTTTATTATTGGGACGTTCGAAATTGGGAAAAACATGAACTTGGTAGTGAATTGTGAGTTTTTAATATACATTGAAGTAGGAATTAAGTTAATATATGAAAAATAAAAAATAAAATGAGTTGACTAGTTATTACTAAGACAACATTTCTACAAAATATATTTATCCAAGCCCCATTGGACTATAATCTATATGCTATACTCATATATATATATATCTACTTAGTTTGGCTATTTTTTTATTTAATTAATGTATAGATGCTTAAAAATTTTTAAAAACATGTTGCAGGGTAACGTTGTACTCTATTTTACTAGGAAAAAAATCATGAGCAGTCACCCTTTGCTTCATCCATATACTCAAGTATATTTACCTTTTCTAGAGCATTTTTTTTAAGTGTCCAAAAGCATGAAAAAAATTAAGAAAACCATTTTAGTGAGTTGCTTAGGCTTAGTTAAGAGCCAAGTAATTTTTTCATGGAGTTTGAATTCTTAGAATGGTATTATACCTATGTATACTGTCATAAAATTATATTATATATATTTTTCTTGTTGGTAGGACATTAGAAAAATCAGTGGAGTTATCCATTCATTTTCCATAGGTAAGATCATATGAGGAAAAATATGTCTTCATCTACATATACTTGTATTGATAACTATCCTCCTCTATACCTGTGATTTTACAAGTATATTTATTTCTTTATTAATAGAAAAAATGAGTTGACTAGTTATTAGTAAAACTAAATTTCTTCAAATTATATATATCCTAGGCCCATTCAACTATCATCTATGTGCTATATCTATATAAATCTACTCAATTAGGCTATTTTATTTATGTAATTAATGTATAGATGCCTAAAATTTTTTAAAAATATGTTGTAGGGTTACATTGTACTCTATTTTACTACGAAAATAAATTCATGAGCAGTCACCCTCGACTTCATTGACTTCATCCATATATTCAAGTATATTTACCTTTTTCTAAGCATTTAATTTTTTAAGGTGTCCAAAAGTATGAAAAAATTAAGAAAACCATTTTGGTGGGTTTCTTAGCCTTAGTCAAAAGCTAGGTAATTTTTTCATACAATTTGAATTATAGGAATGGTGCTATACCTATGTATACTGCCATAAATTATATTATATATATTTTTCTTGTTGGTAGGATATTAGATAATTTAGTGGAGTTATCCAATCATTTTCCATATTTATGTTCTTCTGAGAAAAAAATGCTCTTTCATCTAAATATATATGTCTTGATAACTATTCTCCTCTATACCTATTAGATTATAAGTATATTCATTTCTTTACTAACACTAAGAAAAATAAAAAATAAAATGAGTTAACTAGTTATTACTAAGATAACATTTTTACAAAATATATTTATCCAAGCCCTATTGGACTATAATTTGTTTGCTATACTTATATATATATATATATATCTACTTAGTTTGGCTATTTTTTTCTGTAATTAACATATTGATGCCAAAAAGAATTTAAAAACATGTTGAAGAGTTACATTGTACTCTATTTTACAAGGAAAAAAAATTCATGAGCAGTCACCCTTGACTTCATTCGTATACCCAAGTATATTTACCTTTTCTGAAGTATTTATTTTTTTAAGGTGTCCAAAAGCATGAAAAAATTAAGAAAACAATTTTAATAGGTTGCTTAGGCTTAGTCAAGAGCTAGGTGAAAAAGCTAGGTAAATTTTTCATATAGTTTGAATTCTTGTAATGGAGTTATACCTATGTATACTACCATAAAATTATATTATATATATATTTTTTCTTGTTGGTAGGACATTAGAAAAGTTAGTGGAGTTATACATTCATTTTCCTCAAGTAAGATCATTTGAGGAAAAATACTCCTTCATCTACGTCTACTTGTATTGATAACTATTCTCATCTATGCCTGTTAATTTATAAGTATACCTATTTCTTTATTAACATAAAAAAATAAAATGAGTTGACTAGTTGTTAGTAAAACTAAATTCAAACAAATTATATTTACCCTAGGCTCATTCAACTATAATCTATGCGCTATACCTATATATTTCTACTAAATTAGGCTATTTTATTTATGTAATTAATGTATAAATGCTTAAAAGTTGTTGAAAACATGTTGCAAGGTTACGTTGTACTCTATTTTACTAGGAAAAAAATCATGAGCAGTCACCCTCGATTTCATCCATACACTCAAGTATATTTACCTTTTTTGGAGCATTTTATTTTTTTAGGTGTCCAAAAGCATAAAAAAATTAAGAAAACTATTTCAGTGGGTTGCTTAGGCTTATTTAGGAGCTAGGTAATTTTTTCATGAAGTTTAAATTCTTGGAATGATGCTATACCTATGTATACTATCATAAAATTATATTATATATTTTCCCCTCTTGGTAGGACATTAAAAAATTTAGGTGAGTTGTCTAATCATTTTCCACAACTATGTTTATTTGAGAAATATGCTCCTTCACCCACATCTATATGTCTTAACAACTATTCTCTTCTATACCTATTATTTTGTAGGTATATTTATTTCTTTACTAACATTAAGAAAAGTGAAAAAATAAAATGAGTTGACTATTTATTAGTAAGACTAAATTTCTATAAAATATATTTATTCCAAGCCCATTGATAATAATCTATGTGCTATACCAATATATATCTACTTAGTTAGGCTATTTTATTTATGTAATTAATGTATAAATGCTGGAAAATTTTTAAAAATATGTTGTAGGGTTACATAATACACTAATTTATAATGAAAAAAAATAATTCATGAGTATTTCTTGACTTCATCCATATACTCAAGTATATTTACCTTTTTCAAAGGATTTTATTTTTTCAGGTTTACAGAAGCATCAAAAAATTAAGAAAACTATTTCAATGGTTTGCTTAGGATTAGTCAAGAGCTAGGTAATTTTTTCATATTGTTTGAATTCTTGGAATACTGTTATACCTTTGTATATTGACATAAAATTATATTATGTATTTTCCCCCTCTTTGTAGGACATTAGAAAATTTAGTGGAGTTATCTAATCATTTTCCATGGATAAATTCATTTGAGAAAAAATAATCCTTTATCTAAATTTACATGTCTTGACAACTATTCTCTTATATACTTATTATTTTATAGGTATATTTATTTATTTACTAACATTAAGAAAAATAAAAAATAAAATGAGTGGACTCGTTATTAGTAAGATCGAATTTCTACAAAATATATTTATCAAAGTCCTATTCGGCTGTAATCTATATGCTATACCTATATATATTTACTCAATTAGGCTATTTTATTTATATAATTAATGTATAAATGCTTAAAAAATTTTAAAATCATGTTGTAGGGTTACGTTCTACTCTATTTTACTAGAAAAAATTTTTATGAGCAGTAGCCCTTGACTTCATCCATATACTCAATTATATTTATTTTTTTAGAGTATTTCATTTTTTTCAGGTGTCCAAAAGCATGAAAAATTTAAGAAAACTATTTTGGTGGATTACTTAGGCTTAGTTAGGAACTAGGTAATTTTTTAATGTAGTTTGAATTCTCGGAATGATACTATATGTATGTATAATACCAAAAAATTATATTATATATTTTGTTTTTCTATTGGTAGGTCATTAGAAAATTTCAGAAGAGTTGTCCAATCATTTTCCACAAGTATGTTCATCTGAGAAAAAATGCTCCTTCATCTAAATCTACATCTCATGATAACTATTCTCCTCTATACCTTTTATTTTATAAGTATATTTATTTTTTTGCTAACCTTAATAAAAATTAAAAATAGCATGAGTTGACTAGTTATTAGTAAAATTATATTTCTACAAAATATATTTATCCTAGTCTCATTCCACTATAATCTATGTGCTATACCTACATATATCTACTCAGTTACACTATTTTATTTATGTAATTAATGTATAAATGCTGAAAAAATTTTAAAAACATGCTGGGGTGTTACATCATACACTATTTTACTAAAAAAAATTAATTTGTCAATTTTTGCAGCAATACGATGTGTCAATATATGTCTTTCAGGTTAAGTAAGCAAATTGAAGGTCAAAGAAACATGCTTTATAGCAGTTTTCATCGAAATTTTGCCCATCCAAAAAGTGGGCAGCAACTGGGCGTCCCAGCGCCCCATTTTAGCGTTCCAGCAGATTTGTGCAAATGGCCACAAAACGGCTTGGCGCCCCTGCGCCCAAAGTGGGCGCCCCAACGCCCAAACAGGGGCGCAAATGGCAAGAACTGATCATCAGCAAATGGGCGCCTCAACGCTCGCGTGCATATAAGCCATCCCTGCGCAGCGTGTATGTTCGACCCTTGCAGTGTGTTCAGCACAGAACTCCCTTTTCTTGTCAAGCAGCCCTTGCAGCAATACTCCACCTGGATCTTCCACCCAATTCGTGAAGATTACTTCCTCAAACCTTTGATCCGATAGATGACGACATTAATCTCAAGTTGAAATCATCTCCTTCATGCCTACTTTCGAGGTTGGGGCTAGGCCATTCAAGGACTGCGAGATTCAAGTAAGTTACCCATCACTCTTTGTGTATGTGCGTTAGATTCGGAATTTACATGCAACTCGTTCAAGATTGGCAGAAATGTCTGTGATGCATTGGGCGACAAAGATTGTGCACACAATGTGTTTGTGAGAATTACTGAAGGGAACTAGTAGACTGCATTCAAGTTGTTTGTGCCAAGTCTTGCAAGAGTTGTGAGATTATAGCAACCGTGCCTATGTTGGAGATTGGGAAAAGAAAAGGTTAGTTGGTGTCTAAAAATCACTATGGCTGTAAGCAATCATAACTGCTCCATTTTGTGAAGCCTCGGATGCTTGAGAAGTATTTGCAGAAATTTTCATCCTCAGTATGCCGCCAAAGAGACAAAGAACAGCTAGTGAAACGTCATCTATTGCTCCCACATTTGTTAATGAGAGCGCTGCAGAGAGATCTCGTCACTCCATAATATAGAAAAAACGCATCCCAGAAAGGGGTTTTGATGACCCTTTTGATTCGTATAAAAGCATTATTGTTCAAAGAGAGTGGCAAGAATTTTTCAAGCAGCCTGGAGCTGCTCTTGTTCCAATAATTATGCCAATGCAAAGAAGCATGATGGTATGAGAGCACTTGTGAGGGGAAAGTGAGCACCGTTTGATAGAAACACCATCAATAAGATGTACCAGCTTCCCGATATTGGAGATGATGAATACTCCACCTTGCTAGAGCAAGGACCCAACTATGAAGAAATCAGTAGTTTTTTAACAAGGCAGGCAACTCAATGGAAAAGGTCTGCCAAGTCTGTGTTAAATTTTTCTGCAGCAGGCCTAAAGACAAAAGGGAAGGTTTGGCATTTTTTTAACTCTGCGAAGCTGTTGCCTTCAAACCATGTCACAGAAGTCACAAAGGAAAGGGCAGTATTGAATTATGGTGTTTAGACAGGCCTTTCGATCAATGTAGGCAAGATTATTGAATCCTCGATTCTTAAGACAGCTCGAGGATTAACTCATTCTGATGGATTTGGTCATCCTTCTCTAATTTATGCACCGTGCTTACAAGCAGGTGTGGCTAGAAGCCCCACAGAAGAGATACAAAACATTCAATGGCTCCAGTATCTTCAGCCTTGATTAGGAGGTTTGCCAAGGAAGCTGATGCAACTAGTCGCGAACCTTCTCAGCCATCCGGTTCTTCTCAACCGAGCTTTTCCTGAATGGAACAGGGCTCATCTTCTTCAGTGGTCGAAGTAGAACTTGCCCAATTGCGTAACCAGATGACTGAGATGCAGCATACGTTGCAACAGCAGCAGATGACCAAGATGCCCTCCTGATGATGCCCTCAATAGTACCTCCTAATGATGAGAGCATCAAGACCTTGTATATTGCTGGGCTTGATGCTTAGAATCACTGAACATGACTTGAGAGACTTCTTCTATGCCCATGGGGAGATTGAATCTGTGCGCATGGTACTCTAGCGTGCTTGTGCATTTGTAACATACACCACAAGAGAGGGAGCTGAGAAAGCTGCAGAGGAGCTCTCAAACAAGCTGATCATAAAGGGTCTGAGGCTGAAGCTCATGTGGGGGAAGCCTCAGGCTCCTACGCTGGAATCTGAGAATCAAGATGCATCATCTGGAGGGCAAGGGGCGGTGGCCCATACTGGGATTTTGCCAAGGTCGTTTGTATCTCAGCAGCAGAGTCAACATCTCCAACCACCAGAGACTCAGGACCAACTGCCAATGCACTACTTCAATATACCACCACTGGTGCCAAACGAATGCGCATTATATCCATCAATGGATCCTCAGAGGATGGGCGCTCTTGTGCCGTTGCAGGATTCAAGTGGATCAGGTTCGGAGCAGCAGCAGCCAACGCGGCCGCCCATGCATCAAGGGCATTATGCTTATCAGGGTCTACCACCTGAGCAGGGCTATTATCCCCAGTACTACCTACCATATGGGATATGCATCCTCCAACTTATCAACCCCACCATCCACCATATCCACCGACCCCAGCAGCAGCCACTGAACCCCCACCTCCCCCAGCTCCACCTGCAGTGAAGAGCCAATATCCTCCTGCTGCACCAGGCCCATCACAGTAACTTGTTTATCTTTAATTTATTGCTTTTGTTTTGCTATTGAGCCTCGGATTTTGACATGGTCATTTACTTAAATGTGTAACAATTTATTCTTTTTATCACAGCGTTTCCTCCCTGATTTTTGGCTTGGATGAGTGACTGTAAGTTGCATTTTGTAGGCTACCTCGCAAACATGCAGGGATCTAATAATACCGATCAATTGTCTTGGTTTGTATATGGAAGTGCACATGCATGACTTTTACGCATTGCACCCATGACGTTGGCATGAGAATTCCCCCTTG
>JAYJMB010067377.1:0-24855 GCA_036873735.1 Pouteria campechiana
AATTAGGGGAGACTCTGTCGAAATTTCCTCTGAATTTACCACTAGTAACGCTCCAGGAAGGAGGGGCGTTACATTTTAACAAATACCATACCTTTATTTTGACTTCTCCCTGGTGGGTCCCACCTGTAGAAATTGATCTTTAAAAATGGATGGCTGGCACACCTTGAATCCAAGAAGAAATTGTTGCTATATGTTGCAAATCACATGTATTTACATTTGCTACCAATCCTTCTTGCCAAAATAAGTTAAAATTTTCAATTTGAGAGATGGGGGAAGAAGGTTCAGCATGAGTAGGGGGTGACAACAAGAATAACATTGAGGAGATCTGGTGGTCCACTACCCTATAACACTCCATGCACATGTACTTAGTTTGCACTTTCCCAACCTCCTTTAATTCATTCCATTGATACATGTGGGCTATCCTATTTGCAAGTCACCTGCCCAAATTAGTTTCACACTTTTTCTTATGCCATTTTCCATAATTTAATTTATTTTTCCTAATTAAAATTGATTTAAATTAAAATTTATCAAAATTTACTGGCATACTCAGCATTTCACCTTTCTACATGCATTTTCTAATTTTTCTTCACTTGTTATCATTGATTAATGTATGTCCTCCTCATCCTTACATTATTATGGATATTACATCCATTTTAATAATTTTTCTATAATAAAATTTAATATTTTTCAATATATATACATCCGGTGCTCCACCCATTTAAATTCATTTTTTCTCAATTAAATCACTTATTTAACACACTTTGATAATTCCCAACCTTATCCTCATGTCTATATTAATAATTCACTCAATTCCATAAGTTTTTCATGATAAATTTCTCAAAAATTTAATTATATTCCAATATACTTCATGCTGAACCGGCAAAAAATAACAAAAAATTAAAACTCACATATCTAAAATTTTCAGGGCCTTACAGTCTTATCCTTCAACAGTCATATTCTAAGTTTCTGAAAAACTTCTGAGTAGCTTTTGTTCTACCTATGAAACTTAGATTCTGCTTCTGTATTGCTTCATTGACTCATGCTTTCTTAAAACCACTTCTGAGAATGCTTCTTATTTTCTTCTGAGTTATTTATGTGCAATGTGTCAGTATTTTTGTGTTGCTTCTATGTAATGTATCAAGATTCTAAGTTGCTTTTGTAATGTCAAAATTTCTTCTAGGTTAATTCTATGTACTTTGATATTGCTTCTAGTGTTCTTCTAAAAACATCTAAGTGCAAGAGGTTACTTTAAGAATGTTTCTATTGTTTTTCTAAAGAACTTCTTAGTATATAAACTTTTTCTATTTTACTTCTGACTTGCTTCTATAATTCTGAGAAAATTTTGTTTATCTTCTGATGTTTGATATTGCTACATTCTAATTCTGAAGAAATTTTAATCTGCTTCTGGCATGGTTCTGATTTGCATCTAGTAACTTTTGAGTACTTTTGAGTTTCATAATTTATTTCTGATGTTGTTCTAAAGTACTTTCGTGTAACTTCTGATTAACTTTTGATTTGATTCTCGATTTCTTCTAACTTTCATGCCAAGCCTCTAAATAGATTCTGATTTACTTCTTAGTGACATTTGAACATCATTTTATTTGAGCATTCCTTTGTATATCTTCCTTTGAAGGGTTAATGTAATAATTTTATAACTAACACCTTTTATTTCTTGGAGTTACTATCCTTAATCTGTTTTTGATATTTAATGTTGCAAGACTTGGAAAGTAATTTGTTAGTACCTTAATTCTTCACTCGTTTATTTGTTCATCATCAAAACTAAGTTATTTAATCTCATTCATCATCAAAATCAAGCTTAATAAAGGGGTTAGACTTAAAAAGTAAGAGTAGTACAGGTATATGAGTGGCTACATGATTTGGTATGTGGTTAAATTGAGGAAAATGTTTGAGCATTTTTATACTATTATAATGTGAAAAAATGATGGAAAAAGAATGGTGGAAAGAAGGCTTGAAATGAAGCAGAAAAGAGGAAGAAACAGGGCGCAACAAGGATGGTGCCGCGACTCTGGGGCAATATGGAAGCAAGGCCGATGGGAGTAAATCGGGTGTCGTGACGCCGGCTGGCGAATAAAGTCGGTCAACCAACTTTTTGACCCATTTTTCATCCCATTTCTTCCCCATCCATTCTGTTTTTCCCCAAACCCTTGCCTTAACCCAGTTTATGCATAAACCTCACTATTTTGTTAGAAAAGAAGAGGATTTAGATAGATAAACATCAAAGCATGCATATGAAGATGGGTTTTGGTCATTTGAATGGTGAAATAAGGCAAAATTTTGATTTTTCTACCAGCCATGATGGGTTCTTGAGAATTGGAGGCTAAAATCATGATCTATGATGAAAGCCATACATGAATGACATGCTAAGTTGGTGTTCTCTTATTTAAATTGTGTTCTATGCATGATTAGGGCTTTGAAAAATCCATGAACTATAGTTTTAAGAGAAATTGATATAAATTATTGTGTAGATCATGGGGAAAATACTTAATTCATTGATGTAAGGCCCTGAAAATTTTAAAAATATAAATTTTCACTATTGTAAAGTTTCAATAATTTTTCCAGTGCGGCATACTGTAAAATTGAATTTTTGAGAAATTTTATTATTAAAAAATTATAAAAATGGATAAAATATCCATATTAATGTGAGGATGATGAGGAAATATGTTAATAATTATTAGGTGAAGAGAAATTAAAAATTACATGTGGAAAGCCAAAAACTGAGTTACCGATAATTTCTAAAAAATTTTAATTTAATCAAATTTAATTGAAAATAAATAATAAAATTATGAAAATAATAAATGAGAAATTGATTTGGGCATATGATATATCAAATGGATGACTCATATGTGTAAAGAATGATAATTTGATGGCATTTTGAAAATTCAAGAGAGTGAATGCGCATGGAAGTGGGTGGAGCATAGACTACCAAAATAAAAAAATAATGTAAAAAGTATATTTTTGCAATGTCCATCCCATTTCCATCATTCTCATCTTCCATCCTATGCAAGCCAACATAAACCCTCTTTCCCCAGCATTCCAATTTTCCATTTTAGGCAATTTTGCTTCAAGTGATCCATAACAAATATCGATTTAAGTAATTAGTGGGCTATAGGATGTATTTTTTCTTGAGATCAAGAAGTGATAGTCACCCAAACATGGTGAAATATTTCTCATTAGTGGGACCCACCAAAGGAATTTGAAGATTAAGGTAAGTGCTTAATCTAATTTAAATGGTGATGATGTCTATGAAAGAATATTATGCAAAAGTTAATTTATCTTCACTGAATTTCAAACCCTAATTCAAGGGGGGTTTGTTGAAAATTTTAATATGGAATTAAGGCTTCATTAGAGGGTGGAAATTGGAGTGTGAAGGATGTGTAAATTGCGCAATTAATTAAGGTAAGCAAGTAGTTATTTTAAGTTATTTTAAGTTCAAATTGATTTCTTTAAATGATTACAATTTGGGCACTTGTAATCTAAAATTTTTGTATATGAGTTACATGATTTTAAATATGCACTATCAACCCTATGCAGCCATAATTAATGTATTGTATTAGCATGAATTAAATTGCATTAAAAACAATGGAATTCAAATGAACAGTGCACTGACAGAACACCTTACCAGGTACCCCTCTTGAGGTTGATTAAAACTTAATTTAATGATGTTATTTTACAAAATTAAAAATATTAGGTTAAAAGAGATATAACTGAATATTATCATATCAATTTAATGAACAAATTCCACTGTTTATCCCTTCAAAAAAATATGAACATTAAATACCCTTAAAATGAGATGTTGATAGCGTCCCACCCTTTTGAAATTTTGCTTTATTTTTAATCTTATTATTTTAAGTTGAAATATTTACCAAAATTCTATTATATTATTTGGAATGAAATAAAAATTTTGAGGGATAAAAGAGATGTATAATTCCATCTAATATTTTTTCTTTATATGTTCATATTTTAATTTTAAATTGATCAATTTAAATTATTTTTACCTAAAATTTGGATCAAACATTTTTCATATTATTGTGAATCCACACAAATATTTTTAAGTCAATTGGATTTTTATAAACTAGTAAATAAGAATTTTATTTTAGAAATTATGTACATGTATTCTACGCCTCCGGGAGTGCCAGTAAATTTTAGTTTTGGCGCCTGATTGGCGCACAACCCAGTTTGGATCATATATATATATATTATAATGGCCATGGGGCCAACCTGTGTCCGCTATGTGGCTAGGAGTGACCTAGTTAGCTAGTGGACGGTTGTGTGGACAGCTGGCATGGCTGGGCATTGCTATTGGCCTAGATGGCCTGATTGCTATGATTGGCCTGAGTAGCTTGTGTAGGAGAACTAGTACTCTTGTGAGGTGATGAGGGTGTGGTGTCATTGGATACAACAATATGGCTGTGTGGGCCTGACAGGCTTCTAGCTAGGAGTGCCAGGATGAACCTAATGCGCTGAAGAGTGAAAGGGTAGTGTTCTGGTTTGTGTGCCTCTCGAGGAGGAGTGTGTGGATGATGGTGGAGCAGTATACTAGTATAAGAGGTAATCGTGAATTGGCAGATAAAAAAAGGGTAGTATGACGTATCAGTATTCAAGCTAGTATTGACCGATTAACTATGTATATGATATCATTATGAGTATGTGTATGAAATAATTAATGAGATGTTAATATTAAAATCTTAATGAGCCTGGTCACTGACTGACTATGACATCCTACATATGGCATGACATGTTTTGCCTATTTGCAAGATTGTTTACTATTTTATTTACCGTTATTTATTACATTATTTATAGTCATAATTTTTCGCTTACCTACTTACAAGTTTTGCCCAGACTCACCCTTTTATTTAAACTTTTAGCTGACAGGTCAGAGGACGGAGCCCAACAAGGTTTTGGGTCTCATGAGGGGCTAGGCCATGACACTAGTAAAGGCTTTACTCTTTTTTATGATGTATGATGATGTATATTATTGGATAGATTTTGGATGTATATTAGATATGTATCATTACTTAGTTTTACAGCATGTCATTTTATGACATAGGTGTATATGATTTGATAGCTAGGGTACAGTGTACCCCAATCTTAGTCCGTGGGTGTTGTGGTGATGTGTGTTTTGGAGGTAGTAGTTATATAATTTGTGTAGAAAATGGTAGGGGCTGGAGGTGGCCATATCATATCTGCATATTTGAGGGTATTTGTTATATAATTATTATGGTTTAGCATGTTATATATAGGATAACTATGGTAAATCAGGGGAGACTCTGCCAGAATTTTCTTTGAATTTACCACTAGTAATGCTCTAGGGAGGAGGGGCATTACAATTGATTATTGTGTTTTGGGGCTTACTTGGCCTAAAAATCATGATTTATGCTATCGTAGGTTTTTGTGAATACTATTTTTGGAGAAGATGATGAGTATGGTTATTAAAATCATGGGGTAAATGATTAATTGATTAATTATTCCGTTTTGGCACTTATTTGAGAATGAAAAGTCAATTTTTAGACCATAACCTAAGTGGAGGTTAGAAAGGTTTCCTATGCTTCAAGTGTTTAAATAGCACATTAGTTGAAGTCAAGGCTTAATTGATTTGTTCTTATGATTGTTTACATGTTAATCATGTTATATGATGAGTACGTATGATTGGAAATGTGAAAATGCATAAGCCCCAAAGCGAGGCATTACATTTATAAATATGCTAGTTCAAATAATTCAACATTGGCTATGATTAAAGCTAGAGATAGTTATAGTCCATTAAAGCTATTTCAGTCAAGTTTTTGACTTGGTTTACAGCTTTCAAAAGGATCTCTACTAATTCTTGGCAAGATGTTCAATACACTAAGGAATCAACTAGAGTTATCTTGCGGTGATCAAAAGAATCATAATACATTTGGATTTATGGGAAAACACATTTCTCGTTAATTCTTGATGATTCAAACTTGCTTGAGTGTCTAATTTCAGTTCATCAAATACAACCAATAAGCAGCTTGAAAAAAGGAATGAAAATATGGTAGATAAATCAAGAAAATAAGATGCTAGATCGGAAAACTTTAGGGGGAGAAAATCTTTCAAATATGAAAATTGCAGAGAAAGCTGGAAATGTTCATTTCCAACATTACTTATTAAACTTGAAGTCCTTATATGCAGAACTAAAATTATTTTCTTGAATAATTAAAATATATTATTGAATGGTTTGATCAAATGATGTTTTGTTACATCAAATTGTCATCATTATATGCAGGACGTATCAGAGGCCTTATTTGAATTAAGAAAAGCTTTTAAAGCTTGACATGGAAGGCATTATAATCTTTCTGCTAGCAATGGCGTGCAAAGAGACAAAGTAGAACATCAAAAAATAAATGCATTGGTTTAAATGATTGCCATAAACACTCATTTACTTTAGATATACTAATGAAAGGTTTATACAAAGAAATTCCTAAGTGCATGTTGGAAAAGCTTCAAATGAGCACATAGAAGAACAAGAACATTGAGAAATCAAAATCACCTTCTCTGTCTACAACGTCAAGCTAAAGAATGAAAAAGGTCAACAAGTGCTGATTGAAAATCAAGATTGGCATAAAAAACATGAGCACAAGTTGCAAAGATTGAAAAAGAGGTGACCAAGAAGATAAGTTTGCTAAACTTGAATATTTAAGTAGATATAAAGAAAATATGTTTTACATGTCTATATGTTTATGATACTATATAACTATAAATGAAATTAAGACATCAAGCATAAACAATTTAGCCATGAATAATGTACAAGGGCATAAAAAAGGCTTATCGATTTAAAAGATGATACTTCTTACAAATCTGGCCTTATATGAATTAAAGAAGTACCTCTTGGAAAGTGGACATGTCATGCATTGTGTATGACTGCTATCTATGATCCAAAGTCTAGACTAGGTAAAATAGGCATTCCTAAGGTTATATATGAAAATCTACCAATACCTGAGTATGTGAATATGAGAGGGAACTATGTAAAGAGCAATAGTAGTTTAATTTTGTTAAAGCTATATAGTGAACTCCAGTTAGGTGATATAATATATAGAGTTTTAGAAGATGTTGATCTTATCTTGGTAAATAGGCCTCCACTTATGCATCAACTTTAAATTACTACATCATTAGTTAAGGTTCTCCCTATGAATTTAGTTGTGGCAATAAATGTCTTTGTTGAGCACCTTCACTTGGAGATTTTTTATGGAGATTGCCTTCAAGGTTATATTTTTCAATCCACCATCTATATAAAAGTACTTAAGAAGCTTAGATAGTAAAAACATCATCCAATGAACAAAATGATAAAAATCCTATTTTAAATTAAGATAAATTTGGTAAAATGCTTCTCTTGTAAATCTTTTTATGAATTAATTATCACAAAATGATATCATCGAATAATTTGAAACAAAAAACACAAACAATTAGGGTCATGCATTGTCATATCTTAATTATTGGATGATTGAAATGATATGTGTTTGTCACAATATGTTAAAAAAATATGCCAAATCTGATTAAATTGATATGATTTAGAAAAATCAACAATTGATTAATGTAACAAGTGATATTATTCCAAAAATGAAAAAACAAATTGGTTAAATTAATCTAACTCACCTATGATATGTATTTGTGCATTAACATTTAAAAGTTGTGAACTTGAATGCTTATGAAAAATGTTGAAAATTGTGTTAGACAGATTAAAATTAACTTAGAAACACCAACAAGAATGTTTGATATATGTTAGGAATGGGTTGATAACTATTGATTTGATATGGTTTGAAATATATGGCTTAAAGTTTATACCTATACTTTAGGGTGAATGAAAATAACTAAACTATGATTATGTTTGTGTTTCACATACCATTGCATTATTTCAATCCCAAGGCATATGTTAAGCATGTTTGGGAAACTTCAAAAGTTAAGATCTTAAATAGATATTCCATTCCCAGATACATCTTCTATAATCATTATCATGGCTTTATGACTATATTTAATCTTGTTTATAAGTGAAATTAACAAACACATGTGACCATATAAAATGATCGATTGAATATGTGTTTAAGTAATGATAATACTCATATCATGAATAATTTCAAGATTGATGAAATTCTTTTATTCTCATGACTTGATGCATTGGAAGTGAAACATCATATATTGAGTATTAGACCCATGGAATGTTGCCCCCTTTTAATTGAATCATTTGCTCCCTCTCCCATTGCTCCACTCTAGAGGTATGCGTAGCTTTTCTCAAATCAACATCATTCTCTTCTTCATCCCTATCCTCATTAACATCCACAGTATTTGGAAATCAATATAATTTCTTAGAAATGTTTTTCTTATGCTATATTTTTTTACTTCCAAAAGCTCACTCATTAGCTTTCTAACTTCGGGGGGCACATTAAGGCAATTTTTAACATTCTTGTATACTTTGCTTAATGCTCCTTCAATCTTGTAACACCCCTAGACTTTATTTTTTGACCACAATAATTGCACTCTACTCCATTTGGATACCACTCCACTAGCTTCCCATGCTCCTAAGCAATATCCTACAACTTAGTTTTATTACTTTTTCTAGTACTTGAGTTTGACATATTGAACTTATAATAAAGACAACAATATTGTAAAATAATTAAAATTAGTTACATAAAATAATTTCAATAAGAAAAACATCATTTTCTTTTACATGTAAAACACTTATGCATGTATTTACAACCCTAATTATACATATCTTTTTATCAATAATTTTATAAATATGTATGTGCCTTAAGTTTAATAACTTAATTTTTAAAAATTAGAATATAAATTATTCATTATCAAAACTTACAAAAATATTAATGCATAAGTTAAAAGCTAACTCTATAAATATTTATATTATAAGTGACAACATAATTATTTATTTTTATTACTATTAAATAATATTTAATTATTTATATTATTATTTAATCAAACAATTATTTTAAAAAATTATATTTTATATGTTTTATAAGTTTTTTAAATAAAACATCCAATCTGCAAGTTATTTTAATTCACATGATGAAAATTTATTAAACAATACAAATAAATTATGGTAAACCATGTTATCTAAATAAAAGTGCATTTGCCCCAAAAAATCTAAAAAAAATACAAAATACAAAAATACTAAATGGATCACATATCATTTAAATGAAGAAATTTGAAGTTGAAGTAAGATCATGCAACTTTCAGTTGAAAAATTGCAATTCAATCCAGCTACTAACACTGCCTTCCTCCTATTGGGAACCTCCCATTGATTTTGGCCTCAAATCTCAACTCCAACCTAGTCAAAAAGGGATTTCGACCATCCAATCCAGTTAAAAAGGGATCTCGACCACTCTATTCTTGATTTTGAAGTGGGAGAGATGGAATCAAAGGCTTAAAATCGTACAAGCAAACTTTACAATGTGCTATCAATGGAACGAAGGTAATAGGCTCCTCTCCCGATCGATTTTAAGCCCCAAGATGTGCATAAATCCATTGAAAAATGAATTTTGAAACTTCTATTGTAGATTTCAAAAAGAGAAAATTGATTTAAGTTGGGAAATCCCAGATTGGATGTTAACAACCCTGCTGTGAACTTCCGATCTTCCAATCTCGACCTCAAGTGTTGTTTTTGATGTGGAAAATGGTGAAAGGGAGTTTTAAAAATGCGTTTTGGGAGTTAGGGTTGGGTTTCAAAAGCTTTTAAAGGGATAAGAGAGATGCTAGGGCTTTTCAATTTTCTTTTCCCATTTATCAAAGAAACTTTCTATGAAATTCCCTTGTCTCTTGAAATTTTAGGGAAATTTTCCAAAATTTTCCCAAAGTTTTGAAATTACTTCCTAAACCTAATTTTTCTATATTTCCCTAGCAAGAACATATCATTGGTAAGTTGAAATGAAATTTTTGGTGAAATTTTTCCCTAACATTTCAAAATTGCAAGCACTAATTTAGACTAAGTCCAAGTGATTAGGATGATGTGAAACACTAGCTCCTTTTAAAATGGAAGTAGTTGGATACATGGCACCTATAACCTAGTCTTGGGACATGGCCTAAAACTAAAGGACTTAGGACAATGGTTTTGAAAAATGGTTATGATACGATATGGCCACATTGTATTTGTATCGGAGTCTACCTATATATTATACTGTGGTGTATAAATTGTTGCAAATTAGTCAATAAGGGCCTATATAGGCTGGATCGGCCCAATCTTCTATATAACTCTATTTCTACCAACGAGAGAGCATTGTTTTTAGCAAAAACTGTATTTACATATTTGAGAAAAATTTCTCTAACATTGATTTGCTATTTTTGACTCCCTTATAGCCATTTTCTTGAATTGAAACCCCTTTTTCAACTAGTTTAGGAGGATTAAAAGGATTTCATTTGAGATTTGGGTAACCTAAAGTTAGAGATTTTCAACACTTGAATCCCCTTTTTATTAAATATTTGATTCAAGTAGACTAATGCAAAATTCAAACAAAGAAAAAGTTGTAGATTGGGAGTGAAAGTGAAAATCCAAGTTTACGTTAGGTTTTTCGGGGAATCTCGAAACAGGTATTTTTATGCATTGAAAATGCATATTTGTTGTCCCTTTGGAAAGGGAAAGCCAAAACAAACAAGATTTGGTTGATTTGGTTTTATTTTATATTTTTTATTAATTTTTATTCTAATTTTTCAAAAAAATTAAAAGAAGTTCAAGTTTTTATTCATAAATATCTTAGATGATTTAAAAGAATATTTTGTGTTTTCAAAATATTTTTATTATTTTTAAATTTTTAAGTTTAAAAACATAGAAAAATGCATTTATTATTTTGAAATCATAAAAATCTTGGTATGAAAAGAACATTATATAAAAGAACATTTTATCTGATGCATTAACATTATACAAAAAATATTTTATAGTTTTTAATATAATTTTTAAACTTTCAAATTTAAAAAATAGAAAAATACATTTATTATTTTAAATCATAAAAATCTTGGTATAAAAAGAATATTATACAAAAGAACATTTTATTTGATGCATTAACTTTATATAAAAATTTTCTTATATTTTTAAAATTTTTAGATTTTAAAAATATATTTAAAAAATTTATTATAAGTCTTAAAAATCTAGGCATTATCTTCTAAAATATCCTTTATTATGCATGAAAATAGTTTTAGGTAAATAAAATATTTAATAATGTATTTTATATTTTAGTTTATTTTTAAGAATGCTTTAATATCATGTTGATATTAAGATTTACTTTTCTTAGAATATATTTGATTTGGTAAGACAAGCTTTATTGATTATTTACATTTTTTATAATTTTTAGATAGCTTTTTTAATTTTTTAGATTGAAAAAGTAAAATAATTAGATTTAAATTAAATCACATATTTGCATCCATGTAAGACTGTAAATTTGTTTATTTTGTGCATAATTTGATCTTTTAAATATTTATATTTATGTTGTTGAATAGATTGTTTAATCCTCACTAATTGTTTAATTTACAAATTTATAGCTTGATTTGTAAATTGAAATGGATCGAGATAAAGATGTGGTTGGTAATGAGATTCATGAAAACATTGAAAATCAAAACATTGGATAGAAATACGGTACTAGGGTTGAGAAAAAAAGACAAATTATCAAGTACAAATTTTGTAAACAAAAATTGGGGGTGTATTTGGTCCATGTCGAATGACTGATAATGATGATGATAATAATGGGGAAACAATGAGGTGAGAAGAGAAAGTTTACAAACTAGTTGCAAAGATGAATTTCGCTAACAAATGTTTTCAAAGAGTCAATCAGTTCATGAAGTTAGTGGTAGTATTGGAGGTGTTAGCAATAGTAGAGGAATATTTAAAGGCATTCATTGTGCTTTTAGTTCAAAAAATCTAGGTAAAGCATCCCAAAAGGCTCTTACTTACATACACATTGATAAAGAAAGTGAATTTGCTGAATCACGAGCTCCAATTGGTGATGAAAAACTTTTTAGAAAAGTAGATGTTGAACAAAAGAAATCAAAACAAATATGGAATAAGAGTATTATTGATAATCTTGGAAGAGTAGAAACAAAAATGTTCTTGCATGATAGTATTACTCCACATGTTGCAGATTCTCCATACTTCCAAGTATTTGTAGATGCGGCGGCAAAAGTAGGAAGTAGTATTAAAGCACCAACTTCATATGAAATAGATGGAAAAAACTCCAAACAAGTTTTATAAAGAATCACTGGATTTTATGCAAAGATTTAGAAAGATATAGGCTACATTGTAAAATCATGCATGATTGTTATTGACCCTAAGGGTTTGATTTTAATGCAGCCGATTGGCACAACTGCCTATGATGAACCTGCCGCTCTAGCAGTCAAAAATCTATGCGGCACTGCAACAACTATATTACAATATATACTTCCAAATAATCCAAAACCTCCCTAGAAGATATACATAGAAAATCCATTGAAGAGAAATGTGATGCTTGGGGGTTCTAAGTGCTAAACATGAATCAAACATAAGAAACTTATTCAAGTTTCCTAGGTGCATTTATTCCAAGGTGTGCCAAGATCAAGGAACTTCAAAGTCACATCATTACCATCTTAAAGGAGTTCAAATCACTATTATATGCTTAATGTTTTATCTTTTATAGTTGAGCTTTAATTATGTGTACATCTTAGCCTAAGTTAGATACATTTTCTTGTACAATTTGTACTTGTGAAAGGGAGTTTTTGGTTAGCTCTAAAAACCCAGTTGTATGAGTTTGTTGGTGAGTTCAAGGAAAACCAACAGCGTATGAGCTTCTGGTTAGCTCATGGGAAACTAAGTTGTATGAGTTCTTGGTGATCTCTGAAGACCAAGGGAGATGTGATTTCAAAATTAACAGTGGAAGCTAAGGTGGGGAAAATCTTGGAGAGTGGAATAGGTGCCAAAGGGGCTCGAACCACTATAATTATTGTGTTCTCATTATTTTTGAACTTATATGCTTCAACTGTATTCTATTTTCTACACTTGCACATCCCATTTGTTTCCTTGTTTCACTTGGATTCCAGTTTGGCCATACATCCTGCGTTTTGGTCAACAATTAATATCAAAGTAGGGCATTGAAATTGGGATTCAAAGTTTTTAATCTCTACGTCAGTGTGATCCCGCATGGTAAACAATTTTGGTAGAATCATAGAGGCTCAATCGACCATTAAATTATGTAGGATAGGGAGAGCATTGTATATTGTAGTTTAGGATCATGCATTATAGGGGGAGAAATAGTTTAATCCCTCATACCAATGATCAAACTTAATCCTTCATCCCTTGGACCTTTTTTATTATGATAAAAAGGGGGAGAATGTTATGACTTGCTATATTTGAAGGAAAATGATATAAAGATGGGAAGAAAGAGAACTAAACTTTTAAAATTTTTTGAAGATGTGGACCAATCTTAGCACAATGAACTACAGTGAAACAAACTTCCATAAGCTTATTGAATAAGATAGATAGGGGAAGTTTACTTAGTTCATTAGCACTATTTTTATTAATGCAAGCCATCAAGTTTTATCATCATCAAAAAGGGGAAGAATGTTGACCCTAAGGGTTTTGTTTTGATGATTAACAAAACTTGTTTATGACTTGAATTAAGCTAATAATATTTTTGCTAACATTTCATAATTCTGAGGAAGCAAGAAGGCTTCAGAGGAATAAAGGAAGATTTAAAATACGCATTTCAAACTTCAGAGAAAAGTTCAGAAGTTCTAGAGGTTGCAATCGATATGGCAGCCACTTGTGGTATCGCTTGGGGCACAGCTACTTGCAATGTGCCTGCCACTCTAACAGTCGAAAATTTATGTGGCACTATAACGACTATACTATAACCATCTTCTTCCAAACGGTCCAAAACCTCCTCAAAAGATATAAATAGAAAATCCATTAAAGAGAAACATGATGCTTGGGATTTGTAAGTATCAAACATGAATCAAGCATAAAAAACCCATTCAAGTTTCCCAAGTGCATTCACTTTAAGTTGCCGCCAAGATCAAGGGACTTCAAAGCCACATCATTACCATCTTAAAGGAATTTGAATCACTAAATATGCTTAATATTTTATCTTTTAGAGTTGATCTTTAACTATGTGTACATCTTATCCTAAGTTAGAGGCATTTTCTTGTAAACTTTGTACTTGTTAAAAGGAGTTTCTAGTTAGCTTTGTAAACCAGGTTATATGAGTTTCTGGTTAGCTCATGGGAATCTAAGTTATATGAGTTCTTGGTGATCTCTGGAAACTAAGGGAGATGTAATTCCACACGTTGAAGTAGAACCCAAGGTTGGTGAAACTAGAGAGAGTGGAGTAAGTGCCAAGGGGACCCAAACCACTATAATCCTTATGTTTTTATTGTTTCTGTGCTTGTATGCTTCCACTACAATCTATTTTCTGCACTTATACATCCCATTTGTTTTCCCCATTTCACTTGGATTCCAGTTTGGCCATACACCCTATGTTTTGGGCTAACAATTTTTGGACCGGCCCAACCAAATTAAGTATTATTCATTTTATGGTACATTATCACTTGTATATTGTTTCCATAAAGACAATTGATGCATCTGATCAAGTAAAAAATCCCTCATATATTTTAAGCTAAATGGATAAGATGGTTGATGAAATTGGTGAGAGAAATGTGGTTCAAAAAGTCACCAATGAAATTGGTGAGAGAAATGTGGTTCAAATCGTCACCAACAATGAAGCTTCATACAAGGCAATAGGGAGATTGCTCATGGAAAAAAGGAACCATTTATTTTGGTCACCTTATGTAGTTCATAGTATTGATCCAATTATTGAGGACATTGGAACGAGAAAAAATGTGGCAAAAATAGTAAAAAAAGCAAAGGTGATTACTACATTTATTTACAATCATAATTAGGTTATTGCATTGATGGAAAAGTTTACAAATGGACATGAGTTATTAAGACTTGGGGCAACTCATTTTGCAATAAATTTTCTAGCATTAGAGGGCTTGTATACACAGAGAGGAGCACTTAGTGAGATGATTTCTTCCCAACAATGGATCGAATCTAAGTATAGGAGTCTTTTGAGGGGCCCTTCTATAGGCATGTGTGGAATTATAAGAGATAATCTATACTAGGGAAAACTACAAGAGAGTATTATGGTTATGGAACCTTCAATTAAGGTTCTCAAGCTTATTGAAAGTAATAAAAGCTCTACAATGGGATATATTTATGAAGCAATGGATATAGCAAAACTTTTTATACAAAGAAATTACAAGAACTAAAAAGATTATTGGAAGCTTATTGATAAGCGTTTGAAGGTCAACCTTATCATGAATTTCATGTTATAGGTAAAATTTATCGGTTGATTACTTGTTTTATTAAAGTATATCATTTGATTAAATAGTGTATATCATTTATTAATTAATTTTTTTGCTTAATACATTTGTATTTAACTAATTATAGGTTATTTGTTAAATCCAATTTTTTGATATTCCAATGCATATGAAGAGGCTAATGAAGTTAAGAGTTGTACTAAAAAATGTTATCAAGCAATGAGAGCCAACTATTGAATGACAAATTCAAGCAATTAATGAAGTTGTACAATATTATAAACAATATCTATTTATATGTTATATTTATTTTTAATTTGCTATATAAAATTTAATTCCATTATGTAATGTAGGTTGAAATATATGAAGTTGGAATGGAAAGTTTTGAAGATCCACTTGCAAGAGCAACCATACATGGATCCAAACCAGGTAAATAATAAAATTTTGATGACTTGCTATTTTAAATGTAAATTTGATCATTAAACTAATATTACTAAAATTTGATAATTATAGCTCAATGGTGGGTAACTTACAAAGAAGGTGCACCACATTTTCGGAGAATCATTGTAAAGATTTTAAGCCAAATTACATATTCAACTAGTTGCAAAAGAAATTGGAGCGCATTCGTACAAATTCATTCTAAGCAACATCATAGAACAAAGTAGTAAAAAGTGGAAAGAAATGTTATCATTCATTACAATGTTAGACGACTGTCACACCTCGCTTTTCAAGGCGTGATGCTATATTTTTTCACATAAATTTACCAACATTTGCTCACTTTTAAGGTGGGGTGCTCTATCCAAAATCCGGCAAAGCCTCCTCTGAATTTCATCCATTCAAACCTGTATAATATTTATCAAATAAAACAAAATAATCACATAAACTCTAAAACACACACCCACACTCCCACAGCACAATATTGGCTCGAATCATGATGGCAGTCCATATCTTTCTAATTATACAATTTCATTTACAATATGACAAATAATTCACTAAGACATGCCTTTACACCACTTATACATCATTTTAGATCTCATGAATACAAACATACAAATACACTTAAAATTTGAAATTTCAACTCATTATATCAAAATTTAATTGTCTTCAAATCATGCTTCTCAGTTCCAACTTACAATTGAAATTTTTTACTTGACCTGCCAGCTAAAAATATAAATAAGAAGGCGTAAGTCCAGGCAACTCAGTAAGCAGGCATGATTCAAAGATAATAATGAATTAAAGTAACTTGTTCATAACTAGCACATCATTTTATATCCAAATAATTAAAATCTATATTTATGAAACCCTCATTTACATTATCAATTCAATCTCAAATAATTGCATTCAATCATGCTAATATACTTCATACACACATATCAACTTTATCAATTTCTATAAATCATAATATCATTTCTATAAATCATCTCACTATTGCTCAACAATCAAATAACATTCCCATAAACAGAACATTGAGTAACTCCATCTAAATATATATCAGAAATAAAAAAAGGTATGGGATAAGCACTATCTCCAACCAAAACACAATTGCCCGGTTAAACAAATGAATTATTTCATATAGCCAAAAGAAAGAGCCTACTTACATTAGTGTAGAATCATAGCACTGCACCAAAACAATTCTTTAAATTCCTTGATTCCATATCCAAGATCAATTGGTCCTGTATATATAATTTATATCATAAATTCAAGCTCACTTTATTTCTTATTGAAGCAATTCGTCAAACATATAATATACATCGCTTAATATAACATTTTCATTAAGACAAAACTCCTAAATTCCATTTCCAGTTATGCACCATCACTCAATAACACAATTAACATTGAATTCGCCATAATACTAAGTTAATTGAGTTCCAAATCCATTCCAACCATTGCATAATGTTATTATATATGAAATCCCCAATTTACTATTCATTTCAATTATTATTTTCTTCATGGATCACAACATAATTTAATTTTCTCACATCTAAAGCATGTCGAAAACACTACCATTAACCAATTAATCATCTTCCCCACGATTCTCACATCAATCCATATCCAAATCCCCTAAAAAGTTACTATTCACAAAATGTAAGAAATCCTAGCAAGGTTAAATTCATGAATTCTTATGTTTAAATCACTAAAATTACTTATTAAGTAATTTCCCCATGTTTAATAAAACATACACCATGAAATTTTCCCCAAAAATCACTTTTTACTAAATTTACAGAACTCTAGCTAATAGAAATTCACAAATTCAGTTAATAGAATCGACTTACCATGGAATCTAGGTGTGTCTTCCATATGTAAATGCGAATCCACGTCCAAAGCTACCATTAGCACCTTTCACTTACAAGAAATCGGCACTACCTCCATTTCCTATCATCCAAATCTCAAAACCCCAAGCCAAGAGGCATGCTTAAGTGATAATCTACCTTAAAAAAAAAAACTCCAAGTTCAAATGGCATGGATTTGGACTAAATAAGATGAGTTCCAAAGCTAGGGCAGAAAGAGGAAGAAAGGGGACGGAATAAATGAAAAATGGGAGGAATTTCGAGCTTAAAAATCAAATTTTCCAGGTACTTGGACGTGCTATAGAACCCTTGCCATAGTAGGGGGAAGTCTTGCTGCGGCAAATTCTTATTGGACAACAAAAAAAGGGGTTTTTGGAGGTCTTGCCGCTGTAGAAAACCACCTTGTCGCAACAGAAAACCACCTTGCCGCGGCAAAAAATGACATTACTGTGGCAAGGAAAAGTCTTGCCATAGCAAGCTTTCACTGGATGCCAAAAAAAATGTTTTCTTGTAGCTTGTCGCACCAAAGAAAAGCCTTGCCGTGACAAGCTATTTTCTGTCCAACATAATGACAGTAATTTTGTTATAACTTTTGCATCTGATGTCCAAATGACTTGATTTTTGAGGCATTAGAAAGCTAACTTCAAGGGCTACAACTGTTATGATAACAACTTTTTTCTAAATCAATCCACAAATATGTTAAAAAGTTCCATAAAGTTGACCCATAACATTCATCTAGTTATTTTTTAGTCATTTGGAATAGTTTCAGTGTATTAGTCATAACTTCCTTATATGATATCGGAATTGAGTGATTTTTCTTCCATTGGACAGATGATTTCATGATCTACAACTTCTATGTTGAACACATTTTCTAATTAGTCCATTATCCATATCCAACATCAATCACAATGAACCTACTTCTCAAATTCAACATTTTCATAATATACACTTGTGCTCCCTTAGTTTTCTTCCAAATTTTTCATTTTTCTCTCATCTATCGTCACTAAACTTTTAATCATTTCATTTTCCATTAATCCCATGATAATCATCCCAATTTACTTATTTAAGAGATTAAATCTCACTCCCAAACTCAAATAATCACCCATTCATTATAATGAGCTATTCAATTTCAAAACTTTTATAAAAATTATTAATGGGCCCAATTCACAAAAACTACAAATATCAAAACAATCACTTCACACACCTCATGCGCATGAAATGGAACACGTTCATGCTATTCGCTACTTTATTTGAGGTCAATTACCAAAAATCACTTATTCAGTTCTTTTTAACTGAATTTTTTGTTATAAATAGCTATATATGCCATTTTCATTTCAAATTGCATTGAATGCTCAATCCAATGTTCCACACATGTTACAATATGTATGATGACCATTTTAGGCCATTCCTTTTTATCATAATTATCCTTTTTCCCAAATTCACTATTTCAGGTCTTTTTCTTCTCATTAACTTTATGGATAACTCAAACTAGTGAATTTTATCAAATTCATAGAGTAAACTTTACCCATTTTCACATTTCAAACACCATAGGTGTTACAATCTCCCCTCCTTACAAAAAGTTTCATCCCAAAACTTTCAAGATCAAGCGATTTTTGTTAATAACTCAAATTTATAATCAACCCATAACTTGTAGATCCATCTCTAAATAATACACCATACAAGCTATGACCTTCTTATCATATAACCTGAATATTTACAAGCTGTCCTTAACTAATAGAAAAATTTACTTACATAATGCTTTATCTAAAAGACTAATTGATTCAATCAGCTTTACGAATCTCTTAAAATCTTGGAATGCATTACAGTTTAATCACTATGCATTTTCACAATTAGATCCAAATAAGGTTTAAACGCCTTTTTTATCCAGTCTATAAACAAAACAATCAAGTTCATACAAGATTAGCTCTTTATAATCATTATGGAAATAACTGTATCTATAAGAACCATACCTACTTTACTTATCAACATATATTCTGATAAACCATTTTCCAATTTATCTTTCATCATAATGATGACATAATTTGAATGCCATATAATTTTCCACAATTATACAAGAATACATGTTCCCATTACACCTATACTGTGATAATACAACTCATATTACAAGTACCATGCAATCTCATTCCACATTACTATCCACATATATTCCATCATCCATCCATCACCGAATTGATCTCACATGTGCAAAAGGAACTACTATCATATGACTAATACAAACAATAATAAAAAATTTATAACTAAGAGTCTATATCCAATCAACTCTACATCTCATACTTTCATTTGCCTGCTAACAACCAATACCATGCTTAGGAGTCTATCAACAAAGTGGACTCAACCATTATCAAGTGGACACAGTATCACCAGTTGTTACATATGCTATGAATGCCACAAATGCCATGAATGTCATGAATGCATTGGAAATCTTGAATGCTACACAAATGCCAAATGTCACCATACTGCCACCCAGGCAGCAGTCACCTCAAGGGTGTCGTGTCATTTTTTAATTGGATAGGACGGGTGACCCCCTGTCAAGCTGTGTCAATCCATATGCCTAATAGTATAGGAAACATAGTCCATTTCTAGATGGATTCCATTAGAAACCAAAGGAGCTATCCTGATAGGCACGCAAACCTCAAATACACAATAATCATATTCTTGCAGGTATCCTTAATACATATCAATTCTATTGCAAGAGGCATACTATTCCAAGCATGCACCTTAGTCATGCATCCAAGCCTCAATCAAATCGTCAATTATTTAGGGCTTAATCAATTAGCCAAATTTTCACACCTCAATCAAATAGCCAAATCCAATTTCGCACAAATACTATTCTAGTAGGCATTCAAAGTTAAATTCAAACAAATGATGTCGATTCCAAATTCAATTCCAAACAAATGATGTCGATACCCAGATCTAAAGTTAAGCATACATCCTATTCTCATTTCCAATCCAAGCATGCTTCAAATTCTCAATCACTATCAAAGCATGTCTCAATTTCTAGCAACATTCAATATCCATCACATGAGGAAATATTTAAATTCCTTCATCACAATTCACATCATTTTATCATATAACACAGTATCATCATAATACGGCAATTCTACAAATGGCCAGATGAATAACCTTCGAAATAATTACTACTTTTATCCATCCCAATTTATAACATTAACACTTTACACTAGCCCAAATAGTCAACAAATAGTATGACTACTAACCCTATACAATCATTTATTCAATTTACTTGCTCACAAACAAAATTATTCACTAAAACATAACATAATTTCAATAAAAAAATCCAATTCAACCTTAGTGAAACCCAATGTCAATCAATACCATCATGGCCCACATAACTATTTATTCAACTCAACCTATCCACAAACAAAATTATTTATTCACAAACAACGTTTTCAATCAAAATTTCTTCCAAGAATCCCCAAAGTATCTAATATATGATTCATTACAACATTTATTCAATTCTAAATTAAATTCATATTCCAGCAAAACACAAGAATAGGGTTATTTCCTCAACTAAACATTAAGAAATCATATTACATTATACCATCTCAAGTTGAATTCATCAAATAACCCATAAGGGTTCATATAGTTGATTCCATTATAATTTTATCTAATAAATAAAATTAAAATTAGTTCAATATCCAAATTTTCCTGCGTCATCACCACGCTTCCCTGCGCCACTCTAATCATAACCTATAGTTGTCTCCAATATAATTGCTCATTTCAATCCTGCTTATGCTATTACAATGCTTCTATAGTCATTTCAAAATTCATCTTCTATGAATATCAAATTTCATTCATACCAATTACGCATGATCGTCTTCCTACATAATTATCATTCACTTGACCTTTACTTTCTTTCCCAAGCCTTCCTATTACTCATAACTAATGTTCTCCCATGTTCTCAAATCATGATCAACTTATCCTTAGGCATGTTATTTCTTATCTCTATTTTTAATATCTCATAGCCACCAAATTTGCCCACTTTTAGGGTGGGGTGCTGTCCAAAATTCGGTAGAGCCTCCTCTGAATTTCATCCATTCAAACCTATACAATATTTATCAAATAAACAAAATAATCACAAATTCTAAAACACACGCTCATACTCCCACAACCAAAGATTGGCCCGAATCATGATGGTAGCCCACATCTTTCCAACTAAACAATTTCATTTACAATATGACAAATAATTCATTAAGACATGTCTTTACACCGCTTATACATCTTTGAGATTTCATGAATATAAACATAAAAATACACTTAAAATTTGCAATTTCAACTCATTATATCAAAATTTAATTGTCTTCAAATCATGCTTCTCAGTTCCAATTCATAGTTGGAATTTTTTACTTGCCTGTCAACTAAAAATATAAATAAAAAGGCGTGAGTTCGAGCAACTCAGTAAGCAGGCATGATTCAAAAATAATAATGAATTAAAGTAACTTGTTCATAACCAACACATCATTTCATGTCCAAATTATCAAAATCTATACTCATGAAACTCTCATTTACATTATCAATTCAACCTCAAATAATTGCATTCAATCATGCCAATATACTTTATACATACATATCAACTTTATCAATTTCTACAAATCTTAATATCATTTCTATAAATCATTCTCACTATTCCTCAACAATCAAATAACATTCCCATAAACAAAACATTGAGTAATTCCATCTAAATATATATCGGAAATAAAGAAGTATGGGATAGGCACGATCCCCAACAAAAACACAATTGTCCAGTCAAACAAATGAATTATTTCATATAGGCAAAAGAAAGAGCCTCCTTACATTAGCGTAGAATCATAACACCACACCAAAATAATTTTTTAAATTCTTTGATTCCAAATCTAAGTTCAATTGGCCCAGCATATATCATATATATCATAAATTCAAGCCCACTTTATTTTTTATTGAAGCAATTCATCAACCATATAACATATATCGTTTAACGTAACATTTTCATTAAAACGTAACTCCTAAATTCCATTTTCAGTTATGCACAATCACTCTACTACTCAATTAACATTGAATTCGCCGTAATACTAAGTTAATTGAGTTCCTAATCCATTCCAACCATTGCATAATGTCATTATATATAAAATTTTCAATTTACTATTCACTTCGATTACTATTTTCTTCATGGATCATAACATAATTCGATTTTCTCACATCTAAAGCATATCAAAAACACTACAATTAACCAATTAATCATCTTCCCCATGATTCTCACAATAATCTATATCCAAAATCCCTCGAAAAGTTACTATTCACAGAATGTAAGTGTAACGCCCCACCACCATGGAGCATTACTAGTGGTAAATTCAAAGAAAATTCTGACAAAGTCTCCCCTGATTTACCACCTTTATCCTGTATAATATGCAAATATAATATGGCTACCTCCAGGCCCTACCATTTTCTACACAAATTATATAACTGCCGCCTCCAAAGCACACATCACCACAATACCCACAGACCAAGATCGTTGTACACTATACCCTAGCTGTCAAATCATATACACCCATACCATAAAATGACATGCTGTAAAACTAAGTAATGAGTCTCATATACATTCAAAATTCATCCAACAATATACATCGTCATACATCATGAAAAGGAGTAAGGCCTCTACTGGTGTCACGGCCTATCCTCGTCACGAGACCCAACACCCTATTGGGCTCTGTCCTTTGACCTGTCAGCTAAAATTTAAATAAAATGGTGAGTCTGGGCAAAACTCAGCAAGCAGATAAGCAAAAAAATATGACTATAAATAATGTAATAAACAGCGCCAAATAGAATAGTAAATAATGATACAAATAGGCAAAACATATCATGTCATATACAGGATGTCATAGTCAGTTAGTGGCTAGGTTCATTACGATTTTAATATTAACATCTCATTAATTATTTCATACACATACTTATAATAATATCGTATGCATAGTTAATCGGTCAATACCGACTCGAATACCGATATGTCATACTGCACTCCCGGGGACATAAAATACATGTACATAATTTCTAAAATAAAATTCATATTTACTATTTTATAAATATCTAATTGACCTGAAAATATTTCTACAGATTCCAAATAATATGAAAAATTTCAGGTCAAAATAATGTAAATTGATCAACGTAAAATTAAAATATGAACATATAAAGAAAAAAATGTTAGATGAGATTATACAACTATTTTTTCTATAAAAAGTTTTACATCAATTCCTCATAATATAATATAATTTTGGTAAAAATTTCAGCTTAAATTAATTCAAAATGAGAAGATAAAAAATAAAGCAAGTTGTCAAATGGTTGGGACGCTATCAACATCTTATTTTCATGGTATTTAATGTTCATATTTTTTTGAGGGGTCAAACAGTGGACTTTGTTTATAAACTTTGATATGATATAATTAAGTTATATCTATTGTAACACGATATTTTTATTTTGGCAAAATAACATCACTACATTGGTTTTTAATCAACCTCAAGAGGGGTACTTGGTAAGGTGTTCTGTCAGTGCACTGTTCATCCGAATTCCATTGTTTCCAATGCAAGTTAATTCATGCTATTATAATACATTAATTATGGTTGCATGGGGCAGATAATGCATGTTTAAAATCATGTAACTCATATACAAAAATTTCATATTACAGTTGCCCAAATTGTAATCATTTAAAACAATCAAATTGAACTTAAAATAACTACCTGCTTACCTTGTTAATGTGGTTGATTTGCACTACCCCTGAACTTCAGGATACACCCTTTAATGAGCTCTTAATCACTCTCCAAAATCACAGCCTAATTAATGAAAAATTTGTATTAAAACCCATCAATTAACACACTTAATGCATAAGCTAGCTGTCCACTTGATTTGCATTCAATGCACTAAGTTTTTGGACCCATTGGCTACCATAATAGGAGGGTAATTAAGCCATGATTATCCCTCTATCACTTGGCTTAATTAACTTGCTTAATTTCTTAGTTTTCCAACCCCAAAATCCTTTGGACAATAACTATTTACAAGATAAATTTTCATTTTCAATAACCTATTTTAATGTCGCTAATCCTTGCTCCCTAACTGAATTTAATCAAGTCTTAATCATGCCTTAGATATCTTAATTCTATCCCCTAATCCTCACTTAAAAATTCCAGCAACCCTAGTGGTTTAGGGTTTGATTTTTCATCAAAAATTCAACATGATTTGCATGTAC
>JAYJMB010067388.1:3996-22442 GCA_036873735.1 Pouteria campechiana
TTTTTTGCTAATTTTCTTTATTTCTTTTTTGCTAATTTTATTTTATTCACTAAATAACCAATGTCGTTTTTTTCAATCTTACCTAAGGTTATATAATTTAAATACCTTTTTGTTGTCATTTTTTATTAGCCAAATGCATAGAGTTTTTGGATAGGAAGATGGTTTTTAAAAGCTTACCATTGTGTTTTTGGACAAGGGGTTAATTTACTAATATAGACTTATTATAAAAAATGAAATGATTTTGCAAAAATAAATTCCGATGAAAAAATAGAATTAATAATAATAATATCTCATTTACTTTCAAAGCGTTAGAAAGGGGGTTTCGGAAGGCTCAGCCGAAACACAGAGATATGGAAGAAGATACTCTCAGTCTGCAACTCCACAAGCTTTCATCTGCAGCCAACGAAGTCACAGCCATCGACCACATCCTCGACACGCTGTGGAAGACGAGAAGAATAGGCCTTGGGGCCCACCAGAAATCCTACATCCACTCCCTCCTCAATCTCTCTTCTCCCCAAGAGCTTGATCTGGTTAGAAGAATCATCCCTTTCTTTTACTGCCTTGAGCATGTTTCCTGAGTCTCGTTACTGACAGTTGCTATCTTTCCTTCATCTTCGTTTTGGCCGTGCAATTGAATTTTATCATGAAATTGGGTATTCTGCGCAAGCAAACAAGAAAAATCGTTGGCTGCGTTTGGATTCGCTGTCCACATGCGAACAATAAAATTGGCTCATTTCTGTGCGTCGTGCATTGGCTGAGGATGAAATGACTGCGGCAATTACAAGAAAAACGAAGAAAACCCAAGCGCAATTTGAGGAGTTTTCTTATTTGAGCAGGCGGAATTGGCATTGGATGCCAAAGCACTCATTTCATGTAACTTTGGAGTCCTACTGACTACATATCAATTGTTCAGCGGTGTCTGTTTCTTGGGGTGACTGGTTTGTTGCTGGTCATAACTAGGTTGATCTGGTAGTGGATCACGGATAGAATCGAGGCTCTGAACTCTATACTTTCAAGATGCAATTTTATTGCGTGCGTACATTGTTTTTTCTGGATTAGTCATTGCAATTCCTTGCTACAAAATCATAGTAGTCATTGCTGATGTTGTCATCATCTATGCTCTTTTCCAACAAATTGAGGTCAGCTGCATGAATCTTGTTATGCGATTGCATTTTATCTTGGATCATATCCTCAGCTGCAATAGAAAATAAAATAAGTGGGAAGTATACTCCTTTAAGCACTTGCTGGTGTTTTACATATTTTATATATGTTTTGGTTGCTACTTCAGTTAAATCTGCCCTATATTTGCAATAGTAACTTGAGCATGGTTTAATAATCTGAGTGTCAAAATGGAAATAGTCTAAAAAATTGCAAATGGTATCAATCCTATCATCGGTTGTTGGAAGCTCAACTGATTAGATTTTAATTATGGCTGGGATAATATATTTATAAGGCAAATATTTATTTCTTCCAACAATCCTAATGAAGGAAAATTATAGGATAATGTCCTTATAAGGCACTTATTTATGTCTTCCAACAATCTTAATGAATAAAAATTAAGGGAAAAAATTTGATCCATGTGTTTATGGTTATTTCACATATTTGTTATTGGATGGGAAAGGTTGTTTGCATATTCTGCGGTATAAGTCAATGCATCCCCTTTTGAATGGTTTTGGGATGAACATTGGGATGAACATTCATAATTGTCTGGAAAATCCCATTCCAACATGCACGTTGTATGTATACTTGTATTCCACTTCAGTGTTGTTGGCTATTTGTAAGGAGTTTATCACATTCCCATGTTCATGGTTTTAAGACTGTCTGCGGTAGGGTGATGCATACTTTCTATTACAAGTTGATTTCCTCACATATTTCTGCATACTTTCCATAACAATGATTGACATCTGTATGCTTGGAAGCAGCTTTTCGCATGCCTTCGTTGGATCATCAGAAAGTGTGTACATGATGACCTTACTGGTGATGATATTCAAAAGCTATTTCCTGTTGATCTTCCTCTTGAACTTCAAAGCACTCTCATGATGCTGCTTCAGAAGCATCAAAATCTGTGGAAGGAAGAAGAATCAAGAGAGCAGGTGACAATTTTTTCTTGAACTTAATTATGCATCATTTCTCATAACCTTACCATGCAACCGCTTCTTGCAAATTGTTGCTGCTTCTTCAAGGGTTCTCCTTTCCTGTAGCTCAAAAATTGTCGATGCCCTTGGCCTGAACTCGTGTGATCCCCTTCTACCATCTGTCTGTTGCATGCACAAAACTGATAGACGGTAGGAGGAAAGGCCAAGAATTCACATTCACCATGTATTTATTGTCATGAGGTGAATGGACCTCTGTAATATTTCAGCTGAGGCATCTGAAATGGGGCCGTCTACCTGATTAGAGTTTCAATCTTGCCATTGGGTGCTGCTTTCAGTGTCCACTTATGCTCAAAAAGTGCATACTGATAGAGTGAACAGAATATGGTAAGTTGTTTACAAAAAGCAGACATGCAGCTTACTTTTGGTTGAGACAGTTTCGTTCATAAAATCACCATTCCTTTGAAATGCAGAAAAAAGAGCATTTTCAACCTACAAAATACTGAGCAAACAGATGCTATTTGTGGTTTATATCAGTGATTGCATTATTGAAATTTTCGGCGAAATTATTGTTAAAAATTTTGGCGAAATTATTGTTAAAAATTTCGTTTCTCCAATCCAACGTGACATTCTTGCTCTGGAAGCATGATTTTTTCACAAATTAGGAGATAATTTCGAAATTATCTCCTAAATCTCGAAATTATCCCCATTTTCTTGAGATTTCAAAGCAATGTTTTGAAAATATCTTCAATTTCTTGAGATATTCTCAAGCACACGCTGAACATTAGGGTAAAAGCAAGATTCGAAGCAAGACACTTCCTACTGTCACAAAAGCACTCCCAAGGGCTTGAGAAGGGATTTTCAAAATCTCCATTGTGGGTTTTTCTCCCCTAAACCCATCGTTGATCCTCCAATTTGAGCCTGAAAATCGGATAGCGTGGTAGGTGGCTTCCAAGTTGGAGAGATCTTCCTCTGGGTTCACTTTTGGGTTTTGAAATCCTTCCTATAAGTCCGAAACTCATTTTTTGGCAAGATCTAGGGTGGATTCAAACTCCAAAATCCAAGTTTTTTGCATCTAGGGAGAAATCCCTAGCTGATAGTGTGACGGGTTTTCTTGGATCTTCATATTCACCAACAAAAACTTGATTTGGGCATGATTTTTCAGCAAAGAAGGCATTGAAACCTTGCAAGCGAGAATCGATTGGCAATTGCATGGCTTGAAACCCATTTTTCATTTTTTTCATTTTTTTAGGGATGAAAATACATCTGTTTTCATAAAAATGGATTTTGGCCTTTTTTTTGGATTTATTTGCTGTAAATATCATATTTTAATTGCAAAAAATATGTGAAATGATTTGGATATTTTTAGAGGCTTGAAAATGTATAAAATTTATATTTTTGTATATAATTTTATAAATAAATATTTTTGACTAATTTTTTAACTTTAATAGTATGTAATATAATTATCTATAACCTTATATTTTAGTATATAAAGTTTGAGGATAGAGTTTTAGTTAATTTTTTTTTTGAGATTTTTAACATAATTTATCAAAAAAATATTATTCATTTTTTATAACATAAAGTATATTTTAACTAATTTATTCACTTAAATAGCTTATAATAATAATTATTTACAGTTTAGAAATAAATTATGGGTTTATGATATTTGTCAATATTTTTACTTTAGGTATAATATGTTTAATTCCGGGAAAAGTAACAAAAAAAACCCGCAAGATATGGCTTAGGATCATGGGAAACCATTGGAAGAGTATCAAAATGGGGTGGGATATAATTATTGTGGTCAACAAATGAAGTTTGGTGGCATTACTCGATTGAAGGAGCACGTGGCTGAATGATATAAAAATGTAAAGAATTGTCCAAAGGTGTCTCTCGATGTGAGAAACATGATGAAAAGACTTTTAGTTGTTGGAGTGAATTATAGAGAATTAAGGAAGGTAAATGAGAGAAATGTTTTTGAAAATTTATATGTATTTTCATATGTAGTGGATGTTTACGATTAAGAGGATGGGGAGGAAGATAATCGTGACATAAGATAAGCTATAAATGCTTCTAGAGTGGAGCAATGGGAAGCAGAGCAAATGAACAGATTAGAGAGGAACAAGCTAACATTCCATGGGTCTGTTAGGGAGGTTGGTGGTGGTAGTGAGAGTGGTGGAAGGGGTGAAATTATAAGATATTTTGGATATAGTAAGAGTGTGAAAATGACTGAACCTAAATTCTATGGGCAAGTGGGTGGGGTACAGAAGAAAATAAAGGAAAGGAGAGTGTTGGTCAGCTTGGCAAGTTTGAATCAAAGTTTTTTTCTATAACGCAATTCCAGCACATGCAACAAATACAGTTGCATTTAAGAACTTTATAACTGTTACTCGAAGAGAGGAGGAACATGTAAACTCCCCATAGAAAGGAAAATTTATGGAAAGTTTTTGAAGGAAGAGGTAATTGGGATAAACGAGTGGGTCAATAGTCAAAAGCATCATTGAGATATTTATGGGGTTACCATTATGTGTGATTGATGGATGGGCCCAATAAAAATGTTTTTACTAAATTTTTTAGTATACCACAGAGGGATATCAATATTCACAAAGTCAGTAGATGCATCAGTATATGCAGAGGATGCCTATTACATCGAGTAGGAATTAGAGAAAATGATTCAATGGGTTGGTGTAGATTATATAGCGTAGATTTTACTGACAGTAGGGGTGCTTATAAAAAAATTGGGAAAACACTAGAAGAAAGATATTCTTTAAATTGGACCCCTTGTGCTACACATCGTATTGATATGATATTAGAAGATATTGGTTGTTGTCCAGCTATGCAAAAAATAATAAAAAATGTATGTATAGTGACCAAGTTTATATACAACCATAATTGGGTTCTTTCTATATTTACACGACATCTGGATATGATAGAGAGATTGTTTATTCTAAAAAGATGAGATTTGCTACAAATTATATTGCACTGGAAAGTTTGTATAAGGCTCATCAAGCTCTCACTACAGCTTTTAACTCGGATGAGTGACAAGCCTTAAAATATAGAAAGAGGTAGAGAGGAAGAGAACATAGGATATTATTATGACAACTATATTTTTGGATTGTGTGAAATGATTATTGGATATACTAGAGCCTATCTACCGAGTTTTAAGGACAATGGATAATGACGCATATTCATCTGTGGGTTCTATGTATGAGTCCATTCATTTTATAATGCAAGCAATCAAAAAGAACAATCTCGTGGGTGTAGGTTGGGTTTTGCATATTATAAAGCCTCATTCAGAGGGCATGCTAAGTCATCCCCTACATGTTGCTGGTGACTATGTGATTTAATAAGTTCAGTTTCATTGAATATGTATAGAATTTTGTTATTTACATTAACTTAAATTCAAATTTTTGCAGATTATTACTTAAATCCCAAGTATCATTATGAGCAAGATCTAGGTCAAGATGCCCAACTTAACATTTCAATTTTTAAAGTATTTGAAAAGCTTTTTCCTAAAAATCCCAATGCTGGGGATCTTGTAAGTGACGTAATTGTATACAACTTAATATACTTATATTATTTTAAATATAGTTTGTTGATTAAAAATTGCATATTGATAATATTTATTTTCTTCAATGTTATAATTAATGTACTTTCAAGATGCCAAGGAATTATTTGGGATGAATGCAGCAATCAAATTAAGAAGTAAAGCTTTGCTATGTAAGTAAAGGATAGTGATTTAATAATATGTTATTTATTTTTTTATTTTAACTTTTTGGTAAATTCAAATTTTCTTTCATAGGTGAATGGTGGAATTGTTATGGGACAAAAATACGAAATTTAAGTCTATCGGCATGTAGATTACTGAGCCAAATGGTATCTTCATCCCCATTTGAGTGTAATTGGAGTACATTTTCTTTGATTCATACATGCAGAAGAAACAAGTTGGGATATAAGAGCCTACATGATTTGGTATTTTGTCATTATAAGATGCGGCTTTGGGAACAATTGATTCGATCTGAAGAAAGCCCTCTTGAAGATCCGTTGGACTTAATGATGATAGGGCGTTACGCTCACTTGGAGAAAGATGATGAAAGAGAGGACACTTTGTATGAGAGGTTAAGGTCCAAGGATGTAGATACTGGAGATGGAAGGCCAGAACTTACTATCACTAACATAACTCTTGAAGAAGAGGTTAATGTATAAAGAATATTGGAGGAGGAGAGAACCTCAATGGATGACTTTAATCCATTGACAAGATTTAGAACCACTACTCAATCAACCGCAAAGTCTTCTTCAAGAACAAAAAGTGGTGGTGATAATGATAATGATGATGGTGGTGGTGGTGGTAGCGGTGGTGATTATATGAGTAATGGTATGGGTGACACTTCAATTAACCAAAGGCCTCTTAGTCCATTCACAGTAGAAGTAGACTTCCAACATGCTACTTAAGATGAAGATCACGGTGCACAACTGCCTGTGAGATCCTATATAAGAAAGTCTGAGAGGAAAAAAAAGTGACCTTTATAGAAGATGATGACTTGGTAGATAATATGAGTGCTACTTCTATAGGTATGGATAGCAGCGAGTAGGGGTCTAGTTGTGGGTATACACTTCATTACTATCATATTGGGGATTATTCTCAAGAATTTCAAGAATCTTATGTTGGAGATTCTCGATATTATTCTTAATAGTCTTATGACTAGATACCATACAATTTGCATAGTGGAACTAAAGCGTTTTCATCTTTTTTCCTTGAGTTATACAATTTATATCTAGGTGGTTTCTATGGTTATTGGAAGGAGCACAAGAGAAAGTCTATACCGATGATGAAACTAACAAGCTTGCATGAGTTTCTTTTTAGTGGTGAGGTATGATGATAACATATTTTTCATATTATATGTATATGTTTAATAACTTTTTATGACTTAAATCTCCCATTTAGTAGTATTCCACTGTAAATATCTACTTTATCTGCTTTTGCATCATTGATCTATTTCCTTTATGTCGTATATGTTGACATTTAAATTGATTTTTTTGTTTTAAATGTGAATTCAGATTTATCATGATTTATTATGAAGTTTTATGAAAGATTTTCTAATTTTTCTGCATTTTTTAATTTTTTATATTTTAGTGAAATAGTTTGGTAGAATTTTCGATAATTTTTTCAAAATTAGCAAAATTTTATCCTTTTAAACTTAGCAAAATCTTCCTTTTCAGCGAAATTGCGAACACTGGTTTATATATTGTGGTGAACACTGAACCACTTTAGCTACTTGTTTGCTTTTAAAAGCCAACTTGTCATCATTTTTAACAACTTGCTGTACCTTTCAAATAATCTTAAAGCCTTTATGTGGGGACTTAATTTAGTTGCTTCCAACTGCAACTTACATTTTGATGATACCTGGTAAAGGGAAGGAAAACGGGTGGAAAAAGTATAATCTAAAAAATGAGAGGAAACAGAAGGAGATAATATTAGTGATAAAGTAAATAAAGATAAAATAAATATGATTAATCATAATGAAAGACGGGGTCGATGATTGAAAATATAGCCAATGATGTGGAAAAAGCAGGGTTCGGGGGATATATGGATAGGTAAATCCCATATTACATTAGTGCAGGGGACAAGGGGATAAAACCTTTGCCAAAGGATTCAAACACAGCTTAAGATAAAGACTATGGAAATCGAAAGAAACATTGCTAATCATTGTCATGATAAAGAAACCATCTGGTAATGTAATAATAGCTACATATGTTGAGTTTCTCATAACATGGCATGATATGACATTCAGTAGCATCCATCTGTTTTCCACTGCTGGATGCTGCTTATAGGTTTTGATGGAGACAGAGACTAGCAAGATGATTCTGGCTGCTGACTGGAGAATTTTGCCACTGAATGTAAACACTGTTGTCCCATCAAAAAGGAGAATGTTGACCTTGTTACTTAGAACTTTATCCTAGGCATCTGTTTGTAGTTTGCCTTATTGTCTATCAGTGGTTACAATTACCCAACATGAGTGCTGACAGGGCTACCCATGTCAGGGTCCAATAGGTGAATGATTAGGTTTTCACTTCTAAGGCCATTGTTGCTATAGAATGCTTGATAATATGTCCATACTAACAAAATGAGAAATCCTAAGACGAGGAAAATGACCATATTTTGTACTCGTATATCATTGTTGATACAGAATGATTGATAATTGTTAATGCTTACTAAATGATAACCCCAAGAATAAGGATGGAGGGATTCTGATTGGATTCCTCATTGGACTTGGGAGGGATTCTGGCCAGACAATTTTACTCACTGAAGTTTCACAAAAACCATAGAAAAATTTTACAAATGAAAAAGGGATAATTATGGGTGCAAAAGTCCAGGAAATTTTTTTTATCAGTGAAAAGGATAGTTATTGGGGAACGAGTGATTGCTTCTATGCTTGAATAGTTTATCGGCAAGAAAATTGAGGTGTTCAGTGAAAGTTTCCCAAAAACTATAGAAAAACTTTACCAATGAAAAGGGATAATTATTGGGGCATTGAAGTCCAGGCTGTTTCTGTTATTCTAAGTGTCTTATTTGCCCACATTTGTTGAGATGGTATATGATGTGGTCTATGCAGTGGACTAATATTGTCTTTTCCTACCATTTGTATGTGTTATGAACTTTATCATGTGATGGATATTTCTCTTTTTTGAGAAAATCTATCGGGGCATAAAAGTCCAGGAAGAAAATTTTACCGATGAAAGGGAGTAATTATTGGGACAAAGAAATCTAGGCAGTAGCCTCACAGAAAATCAAGTTCTCACTGAAAGTTTCACAAAAATCATAGAAAAGTTTTACCAATGAGAAGGGTTATTATTGGCACAAAAAAGTTTGGGCAATTCCCTTGATGCTAAATATTTTGCTTGCGCACATTGCAAGAGATCATAAATGATGTGGCCTATCTGGTTGTCAAATATCATTTCCTCCTATGGTTTGCATATATTGTGTGAACTTACCTATCATGTGATGAATTTCTCTTTGAGGAGATCTTTTCACTTTGAGCAATTGTTTTTTGTTGGTTTTATGATGCAAATGTTCACTTCTCAGTAGGATGCTATTGAGTGCAGCATTCTTCTTCATGCAGAGGACAAGAATTTCTTCTCAGGTTAAAGTCAGTGCACCCTTAGTGACCTTGCCTTTTCCAGCTTCAGAAATAGTATCACCAATGTGGCCTCGGCAAGATGATGGAGCCGCCTGTAATTTCAATCAGAATGATCAGTGCGCTCCACTTGCTGTTGAATCAAATCTGCCACGGGTGGCTTCAGTATCCCTTCGGCGTGATGATAGCCCTCCTGATAATCTGGTATGATGCATGGTCCTCCTTTGGTGCTTTAGACAGGATCATAGGTGACGCTTTCCTACAAAATTCATGCAATAGTGTTTTTTACACTGGACCACTGCTCTATACCTCATTGACTGTTGAGGAATGGATATTGGAGTAAATACTTTGGAATTAAGATTGGTGGGACTTTGTTATTAATTTTTATGTAAAGATGCCACTAGTTGGGTGGGCTGGCAGGCTTCGTCATCGTTGAGTGGCAATCAAGGTTTGGAGGCTTTATGCATGTTCAATGGTGTCAGATCCTAGATATGGTGTATATTTATGGGGGTGTTGCGTCATTGGATGTCCAAGAATCCACCCACTTTTTACATAATTCTGTTAATTTACTTGGTCTAGATGGACACCAGTAATCAAGTGCAGACTTTTCTTTTTCTTTTTCCTTTTTTGTACAAAATGGCAAGTTTTTAGTTGAATTAGTGAGATCCTTGTGACACACTTGGTGAATCTTTGCTTTCGAAATTGCAAAAAGGGTTTGCCTTGCTTTTTTTATGATACCCTCCAAGGCATATGAGCGGTCATGCACTTTCTTGTGGCTGCATTTAATCATTTCTATTTAAGGCTTGTTCTTAGGTTTGATGGTGGTTTCCTTCACTTAGCTTCCCTGTGACTTCATTTTGTTTTTGTGGAAAATCTAAAATAAATAGGAGCTTGGGACAAATTTAGACACATGTTTGATTGGTGCACACCCCAAAGTTCCAACAAAATGCAATCCTGGTAATTTCATTGGAGAATTCCTGGTGAAAGAATTATGTTGCCTTAATGAAAATTAAAAGCAGTTCCCCTCGTGGAGATAAGTGGAGCTAAATCAATGGGAAGCTAAGCCAAGAAAATGATTGCATTCTTTCCTCTTTTTATTTTGCTAGTTGTCGCAATTAAATTTGGAAAGACGGAGTGAATAGGCAGGAGGGAGAATGATCACAGGTGTTGAATACATCTTAGCTGTTTACTCTCCTCTGTAATGTTGCCGTCAAACATGACTGTTGGATGCATTTTTTATCTGCAAATTCAACTTGTTGTGCAACTCAGGTTTGCAATACTAAAAGGATTGGCAACATAAGCAGGTCTAGTGCCAATCATGGAGATGGGAACAATGTTTACAGGGTATTGCAATTTGTCTATTCATTGTGAGACTAGGATGAAAGGATAGACCAAAACAAAGCTGTCGGAAGACAGAGGTGGGCAAAACTACATGAATATTTGGGTTTTAGGGGTTTTCCCATGTCACTACTAGTGGTGTCCTGTGGTTCCTCCCTGATCTGAGCTCTGGATGAAAACTAATATTTATACACATCCTGCAAATAGGTAAAATCAATTTTCCTTTTGTATTCTTGTTGGATATCCTGCCAGGAATTTTTTATGGATCTTGAACATAAAATAGCTAACATGATACTTATCATGTGTGGAATAATCTTTGACGATCTTGGACATAAAATAACTAGCATAATCCTCTTCCAGGATGATGAAAATTGTGAAATGAAAGGCCAGCCATACAACCTAAATGCCATTTCTTTTAATGTACAATACACCTATATACTCCAGTTAATCAGTTACCTGTAATGCTTGCAACTATTTTTGGTGTAAATATTTGCCACCCATGACTTGTTCAACATACATTAGAAATTTTTGTCTATTTACTTCTACGAAAATGCGATAATTAGTTTTGGAAAATTTGAAGGTGAGTTGTTGTTTGTAATGATCTATTTTGAATATTATAGGCAATTCTACCACGCCTTGAGTCAATGACTTGGACCATGGAGAACAGGAAATCAACATCATCAAAAAGAGTAGCAGTCATTACTTTGAAGGTACAAAAGGACAAACTTTGCACAATGTTGATCTTATATGTTGGTTTTATTTCATCAACGTTGCACCCTTCTGAATTTTTGTTGTGCCAATGCAATGCATTTGGTGTGTGTAAACTAATCTGAGTGTGCCAAGTCTAATAAAAATCATAGGTTACAATGGGACAGACCTTTGTTTAGGGCATACGCTTCAATGGTCTAGAATGTGTATTTGATAGGCCTTGCCCAAGAAGGGAAAATTTAAGGTACTAACTTTATTTGACCACGATCTTGTTAACTTGTTTCCAGCTGCAAGATTTTTCAAAGAACCCAACAGGAGAAACAGAGGTGAAGTTCCAGCTTTCTAGAGACACCCTTGAAGCCATGCTAAGATCAATGGCCTACATTAGGGAGCAGCTCTCAAATGTGGTAAATGCTTTGTGACCTTATGCTTTGACAATTTTATAAGCGGATAGATTGATAATTTTTCATCTTAATTTATAGACCTTATGTTGCCTGTTTTTCCTGGAAGATAAGGTTCCTTGAGCTTCCACTTAGAGAGGAAAATTTCTTTGAATATTGTGAAATCTGGCTGCTGTCCCTTTGCTGATACCTTGGTTAATGAATAGGCAAGTCAAAAAAATCATCACATAATGTCAATGAAACCATTTCAAGTCAAGCTACTCAACAATATTTAAGAAAGCTGTTAACTACACCTGAAAATCCTGCTGAAATGGGGTAATTGGTTGTTTCTTTTTATGTGCTGTGTTGCTGTTCCCCTCCAACGCAGAGTTTGGTTGGTAAAAAGTGAAGTGAGACTTCTGCTCTTTCAACCCTTAATGGATATGCACAGATTTTAATGTTGGATTGCAATTGGGGCAGAAGAAGACTGTGTGGCGTTTGGGCTATCCATGGACTCAAAAGAAAACAAAATTTCCAATGGATTCATACAGGACTGTTTTGTTCTATGAAAAATAAGGACGCTTTGCAAAAGTTGGGAATCATACTTTTTTAATTCATTGGAATGCACATTTCCTGATTTCCATTTCTGTGGCAGTTGTGTGATCCCTTTATCATGTCCATTTGTATGATGGGCTGAAAACCATTCCCAGTGCATGTGTCAAAAGGTTCTTTAGAATTTGAAGATCACACCAGCAATCAAATCTTGGCATTCTCTAGATTGTAGAACTGGACTTGAGATGGACTTACATTTCTATCTCAACCTTGATGCCTGCTGGTTCTAAGACTTAGTTGAATCCCTTGTGATGTGACTGACTGGATTCAGACTTTGGACCATGGCTGGTTCTATTCCAGGATTTAATTGGACTACTTACTGTCTCTGTCTGTGGTTGGTGATCTGATTTGAAAACTGATTGGCTGGTCAGATTTTCCAAGTTTTCTCAATCTTTTCTGCCATCTGTCGTCATAGCCATTTTAAATGAGATCTAATCTGTAAACTTAAGAATATTGCTTTGGCAGGCCGGTGCTGCAACAGGACCTTTGCTGAAGAAACTAAGGCAGTAGGCACACATCTAGGCCAGATTTTGTTATTGATAGACATATTGGACAATGCTCAAGAGATTTTCTGGGATTCATCAATTGTTTGCATCCAGCCATCATCACTGATTTGATATGATGTATCCCAACTCACTGATCAGTTCAGTATTCCCATATGGGGAAATCCTTTCATGGACACATCCCCTTTTCTCGTTGAATGTGCACCACGGCTGTAATATTTCTTTCTTCGTTATCCATTCCAACGGCTTTGCTTGGGTTGTTAGCAATGCAAGTGCATTGGCCACGTGCCTTCTTTACACATTTTTTTGAGACTGTTGTAACATCTTAACTACTATAACAACTCTGTTTTTTTTTTTTTAACATAATTTGCTATATTTTCTTACTTTCCGTTAAAAATCCTATATTCCCAACTTTACTTTTCTAACACGATATCCAAGCTAATGCACTTGCATTGCAAATGCACGCCTTACACACCCCATCCAAACAAAGCCAAATACTCAAGGATTATTTTTCCATTTGAGAGGTTATTAGTGCACATACCATCAATTATCCTACACTTGCTCTAGGTGTTTTAAAGTTGCATTTTATTATAAGATGTGTTTAAAATAAAAATTGGTTGCATTCTATTAGCAATGCACCATGCAATTCTTAAGTAATGACAGCTTGTCATGGATCGAAATCTTTTATAAGCACCTACTGCACCAACTGTGTATTTTAAGTGTGTTATGCTGTATTTGCAAGTGTCATTTCCAAGTTCTTATTCAAAAGTGTCATGTAGATGTCCTTGTAAAAAACCTAAAATAGGATTGCTAAGAGTGAGAACACACATACATATATGTACTTGGGGGAAAACCTTATAAGCTAATATGCAATTTTCCTTTAATCTAGTAAGAGCTTGTTTGGCCTAGCCATAAAATTTTCGCTTTTAAAAAGGCACTTTCAGCAGTAGCGCTTCTGAAGGAAATATAAAACAAAAGCTGTTTAATTTGTTTACTTATTAACTGAAGAGTGGTTTAAGACCGTCAAATATTGACAGTGTTTTTTGGGATGTAAAATTACTAACATAGACCTGTGTATTATTACGTTTGAAATTTAAGGCCTCATTTTCTTAATTCAATGGTGTTAGCTAGGCTTTTTAACATATGATAATTAAGTCTTTCATTTAGTGCGGTATTACAAAAGAACCATGCTTGTTTCTCCCCTTATCACAGGCTTGTTGGGCTTGTCATATAGAAGTGGTGAATGATCCAGTTAGGTATTTTTGATTCGTCACCTTCACTTCACTTATCTGATCCAGCCTCCAAATGGTAGAAGCATCAATTAATTGCTAATTTATATAGCAATAATATAATTCAAATCTTGTTTTGCTGGAACATTTATTTTAAATGAATGGTTTAAATGAGTGCCATGTAAGTATTTATAAAGAAAGGTTTTTTTTTTTTTTACCTCTTAAATATCATATACTTCTATGTTTTTATTTTTCTTGTAGATTACCTGTCCGAAACACCATTTGAAATGCTGGAGGAGATTGAAAAAAAAAAAAGGTTATTTTTACTATACAACAAAATTAACTAGCTGAATATATTTTTATATTTTTTCTATAATTTTTTAATTATTAAATTGTTTGAATTAAGCAGGTTTACCCTAGTTTCCAATTCCTCCTATATTACAGTGTTTTTATGGGAGTGCGTGCAATGGATTTCAGGCAGCAAAAGCCCAAGCGGAAGAAATGATTCAAATCCATTACTTGCAGTTTTGGCAGGTAAAATCCATCGGCATATCATTTATTTAATTAAGGGCACATACGAAAAAGTAAATTCTAAATTAGTGATCCAGATTAATGGGTTGCTGTTAAACCCATTAAATTAAGGTGGATTTGATCAGAGACATTGAATGTTGCAGGTAATATTTATTTAAGCCAAGTTAAAACAAATACCACTAAATGAATAGAAACAACGGGGGATTGGTGTTGATCTTAATTCATCAGCGAGGCACTTGCTTTGAATCGGATTTGCTTTTGATTGGATAAACAAGTGGACCGCTCATGCTATTACGTCGACCTGTAATCTAATTGAGCTTTCCAATGACATTAACGGTGTAACAATTGGACGGTCTGATTGTAAAATCCTATACCAATACATTAACTACAGATGAAGCTGGAATTAAATAGAGGTAGGCCCCTTATCAACAACTATATAACAAAATTTACTAGTTGAATATTTTTTTAAATTTTTTGTCTATAATTTTTTAATTATTAAATTTTTTGAATTAAGCAGGCTTACCAATAGGTGCCAATTCCTCCAACGACCACGAGGAAGAAATAATTCAAATCCAATGCTTGAAATCAATATGGTGCGTTACACGTGAGTCCCACCCATGAGGGTGCATGAGGGTACTCAGCTCTGCCGTGTTACATGTGAGTCCCACCCATGAGGGTGCATGGGGGTACTCTGCCATGTTACATGTGAGTCCCACCCATGAGGGTGCATGAGGGTACTTTGTCGTGTTACATGTGAGTCCCACCCATGTTAAATAATTAAATTTAAAACTTATTAAAACCTATTAAAATATGGAGTAAACCTCAAGAATGATATTCTTTAGAAAAGAATCTATAAGATCAGGGAGATAATGACATATATCTTACCAAGTGTCCTAAGCTATTTAGGGAAAAAGGTTAAAAATTATCATTAGTATTAATCATCATTATTAGTGCTAATTATAATTAGGCTTAATTAAGTACAATTTGGCTTAATTTATGTAACCTATCTCTATAGTCTTTCATTTTATATTTTCATGGGATGTGGAAAAATATTATTTATCTAATCATTCAATTATCTAAGTTTAGGATCAACTCACGTTACCAAGTCATGATTCACTGAGTCAACCTTAGCAAAATCATCTTTGGTTAAATTGAATCTATTTAACCTAGTTTCACTTTTTTTAAGTTTCTCATGAGTAATTGAGAAACTTGAGCCCTTGTTGAGTTACTGAGTTGTAATTTGCTAAGTTAAATCTAACCAACCTAATTCTACTTTTTTAAAGTTTCTTATAGTTAATTGAGAAAGCAGAGCTCTCGCTAAGTCACTGAGTAATGACTCAGTAAGTTCAAAACTCACAGTCTATTTGGTCTCGTTCTTCTTAGACTTCTTCAAGGTATATGAGATAGTTAAAATTACCGAATCATTTAGTCGTAACTCACTGAGTCAAACTTTGTTATGACTTAATTAAGGTCAACTATCGTTCTTAGGCTTCATATGATTACAACCTATTTTTCTAGTTTCTTTCAAGTTCAAACACAGAGATTATCTGGTCTTGAATCCTTCTTGGGATAAACCAATGAAAATTAGAACACTTTATTCTTTAGATTGATCCAGTATTTAGTAATCGAGTATAAAGTCATGTCATCCTTTTCACCCATTGACTCTAGGCAATCCAAAAAATATAAAGCTATTGCAATGTGCTTGATGATTTTAAAGAGACACACTTACTTGGAAGTGAGTTTTTTTAAAGTCTCTACATGCATCATACTTTTCTTTTTAATCAAGAATTTTCTTCATTTGTTAAAATGTATTTAAAACTATTAGCGATTTAGGATATAAATATATAATTTTTTGATATGAACAACAAATGTAATTAATTAAGAATAACATAAATAAAAATTATTTCATTCATTTCATCGTAATAAATGTGCATTGATTTATAATTTTCATTGTTCTCTTTTTGTTTCTGTACATTAAGATAAAAAAAATTCACTTGAGAGAAGTATTTTGGATGATCTAGCTAATTTTAAGTTAAACGGTATAAAAGGATGTTAAGAGAATTTCAATCAAGTTAATTTTAAGAGCTTAGGAAAATAAAAAAGATGTTATTATGCAACCAAGAAATTATTTCTCAAGAAAAATATCTTGGATTCTTCCAAGCCAACACTTAAACTTTTTAATTAAAATAATTTTAACACTAACAAACTTAAAGCCAAACAATACCTAATTACATGTAAGAGAATATAATGCCCCTTTCTAAATTTTTAAGTGAGAAATTTATAGGATTTATTTAGATAATATTTTAATTTTATATAAATATTAACAATATAATGAAAGTGTAGGTAAAATATAGAGGCTAAATGTAATTTTATATATTTACAAAATAAACCCTCTTATTTATCCAATGTTGAAAAACAGGCTTCGTTGACTAACAGAGAAAACAACAATTCAGGCTTAAAAATATAAAAAATATATGAGGGTTAATTCGGAATTGATGTATTTTACAGACATTCACTTTTTATTTTGATAAAAGCGGAGCAGGAACGCGTGCCCTCCTCGAGTTTTCCGCCTGCATGCGTTTTGCATGTTTTCATGCTTCTGCACGAAAGTTAAAAATACCAAACAACCTGTGGGCGTATACACCAATGCTTCAACAAGTGCACCAGCCTGGAAAACGTACCTCTCAAGATCTTCAAATTCCTCCTGTTTTGATATTGCCAATTCCTCCAACAGTATATTGTTTTGATGGGAGCGGCTGCAGTGGATTTCAGGTAGCCCAACCGTAAGAAATGATTCAAATCCAATACTTGCGGTTTCGGCAGATAAAATCCAACTAAATCAATGATCCAGATTAATGGGTTGCAGTTAAACCCGTTAAATCAAGGTGGATGTGACCAGAGCCATTGAATGTTGAAGGTGTTGATCTTAATTCATGATCAAGTGAGTTGAGTTGATCTGGATTTGCTTTTGATTGGACAAGCAATAGGAACGCTCAGAGTGAGTGCATGCTATTACGTTGACCAGGTATGTAATCGAGCTTTCTACTATTATAATGTGAAATACCATTTTAACTACTTAACAGCTCTACTTTTCCTTGAAATCATCTATATTTTTCAATTATAGTTAACCTCTCCTTTCTCTTGATATCATCCATATCTACTTTTCCTTGAAATCATCTATATTTTCAAACATAGTTAACCTCTCCTTTCTCTTGATATCATCCATATTTTCAATCATAGTTAACCTCGCATCTTTTTTTTTTTTTTTATGTAAAAAGCTTATTTATTTTATCTTTCTTTACTTCATTTTCAATGATTACCCTTTTATATTACATCATTCTCTTGTTTACTTGTGTTTTAGATTTTACTTTTCTTTTAACCTTTTTTACATCCCTTTCCTATGTATCCAAAATGCACTATAATGTAACTTCTTCAATGAAACTGATTTCATGGTGAAAGCGAACAAGTTTCTACACTTGATGATGTTTAATATTCTTGAAGGAATTTTCTTTAATTCCTTCAAATATGTAAAAAATTTAATAAAAATTCATTTTCAATGGTAGAAAATCATCCTTAAATAAATAGGGATTTCTTACACATATTTTCTGAAATTCTTATGCAACATAAACACACATATATAGAAAAAGTATTTAAAAATTCTTATTTACTAACTCCATTGTATATCATCACAAAAATTCACTTTTCCATCCATACAAGTTAGAAACTGAATTAATATGGCAATTCGGACTTTGATTTACATGCATTAAACTTGATTAAATCAATAATCCAAACCAATAAAAAGATAGTAAATTAAATAATATACATAAGCATCTCTCTTCAAGTTACTTGTTGTGATGATCCACTTCCTTTTCTTCCTCTTTGAATTAACCTGGACAACCAGCACCTCTCTCTTTATACG